>JAAGKR010011170.1:0-20236 GCA_011419295.1 Clarias macrocephalus | reverse complement strand
GAGTGCTACTTGAGATGCTTTGTCGCTGATCGCCAGTGCTCCTGGGCCCGCTACCTCATTTGGGCAGAATTATCGCATAACCTCCACGTCTCCTCTGCCACCAATCTAAGCCCATTTGAGGCATGCTACGGTTTCCAACCTCCGATGTTCGACCACCAAGAACCGGAGGTTGAGGTACCGTCGGCCCAACAGTTGGTTCGTCGGTGTCGACGGGTCTGGAATCAAGCAATCAATGCCATCCGACGCTCCAACACCCGTTACGTCTTCCAACATCGCCGTCGACACCCTCCGGGACGACTATTCCAGATAGGTGACAAGGTATGGCTATCTACCAAGAACCTTCACCTACGAACAGAATCACGGAAGCTCTCCTCCAGATTCATCGGTCCATACCGCATCGCTCTCTGGATAAACCCTGTCACCTACCGGCTCCAGCTGCCTGCGGCGCTCCAGATCCACCCGGTATTCCATATATCCCAACTCAAACCCTTCATCACCTCCCCTTCTGGTCTGTCTCCGTGTGTCTGTGACACTCCTTCTCATTCTCTTAGATCATCTGCTTGGCTGTACCCTCTGCCCGTCTCAGTACTATGGGGAGTGGAGCATTCATTCATTCGGCGCCTATTCAGTGGAACTCCTTTCCACCTGACATCCGTAATTTAGATTCTCTTTCTCTTTAAAACCAGACTCAAAACCCATCTATTTACTAAAGCTTGCTCTCCTTAAATTCACTGTTTTCTTTTGTACATGTTTGTTTTTTTGTCGTTTGGTTGCTTGTATTTCATATTTGTATCGTTGATTGTTTTTTGTACAGTGTCCTTGAGTGTTATGAAAGGCGCTTATAAATAAAATGTATTATTATTATTAAATTCTTGTGGGAGCGTGAAATTCTTACGAATACAAATATACCAAAGCTTCTTGTGGGGGACCCCGAGGTAAAGGTTCTAAAAACAGATGCCTGTGTAAGAGACAGCTTTCTTGAGAGACTTTCCAGATTCTCAGACTGGAATACAGCACTCAACACCATTGCTCAAATCAAAAGGTTAGCAAATAAAACCAGTTCAAGGTTCATTAGTGTTGAGGAGAGAGAAAAGGCAGCTTTTGTGCTCATCAAGGCAGCACAACAAGAAGCCTTTGAAGAAGAATTGAAATGGCTCAATCAAAATCCTGCCAAACTCCCCAAGACTAACAAGTTATATCAACTTGATCCCCCTGAATTTTGTGGGGGCGAAAAATTAGTTGGAGAAAAGTTTAAAAGATTTAGACCAAGAGAGGATATCTACCTATCTGGCAAGTAAACAATGTGACTTCTTAATGAATGTGCCTGAAGCGAGCCACATGGGAGGCATGTGGGAGCGCCAAATAAGGACCATTAGAAGTGTGATGAATGTTGTTCTGGCGCAAACCAAAGGAAGATTGGATGATGCATCATTAAGAACATTTTTCTATGGGGCAATGTCAATTGCTAATAGTCGTCCGCTTACCACTAACACAATAAATGACCCAAAAAGTGCTGAACCTTTGACGCCTAATCATCTGCTCACAATGAAGACCTCACTGGCTCTCCCTCCTCCTGGCAAATTTGTTCATGAAGATTTGTACGCTCGGAAAAGGTGGAGAAGAGTGCAATATTTGTCAGAACAGTTCTGGAGCAGATGGCGCAAAGAATACCTAGCCAACGTAAGCCTTAGACAACAGTGGCACACATTTGATACAGTATATAATAATATGGAAAATGTGCCACCTACAGGAGCAAACGAGTAGCGCTACACTGACCAGTCATGTGGTTATTAGTTGTGTGTACACAGAAAAGACATGAGGTTGCAAGAGTGTTGAGAGTGCAAGACGAAGAAAAGTGTTGTTTAAAAATATATCTCTTAATGTCTCCTGAATCCTGATTGAAAGGCACACAGTATGTTTGTTTATATTTTGATTATCATCCTTTTGTAATGTATGGTAAAATTAGTTTTGAGAAAAGTTTTGAAATACGTTATATGACTAATTGAACTGTGTCATGGCGCAATAACTTCACAATCTGTAATTTTAATATTATGTGATTGTAATATTTATTTTCATGTTTATAGTTTTTAGTAATTCACGGTGGCCATTTGATATTTGTGGAGTTGATGGTCTTCACTTTGAGAAGATGTCATTAAAATTTGAAAGTATTGAAGGCATCAGTTGAAAAGTGATTTTTCTGGTCAGGAAAAAATCTTCGGGAGCTGTTATACCTTTTTTACTCCTTTCATGTAACATGTTACAACCCTGGCTCTGGGAAGCAACATCAAGGACAAAACAAGAGTTTGCAAATCAAAAAATATTATTTATTTTAATTAATAATTTATTAACTTATGACAACAAAATAAAAAAACAACACTAGTGGAATAACCACTGCTGCAGTGCTAGTAGCACAGCCAGAGAAAAGAGAGAGTGAGAGCCAGTACTGGGATTTAAAATGGCTGCCTTCAGGTGCCATCAATCAGCAGCCAATTGCAGGTGATCCACCCGGAGACTGAAAAACAAAAACTAAATTAGATCACACCCACATAACACTCCCACCCTTAAATGGTTGCTATAGGACAACCTAATGCAATACTAATGTGTACAGTACATTGAAGCACTACGGGAGATTACTCAAGATCTTGATAAGGCATCTGCCAAAACATTGTCCTTCCCACGGATATGATAAAGTTTAAGATAATACCCCTGCAAAAACAAACTCAACTGAATTAGCCGTTGGTTGGAATTTCTCATGCTGTGGAGAAAAGTTAAAGGATTATGATCTGTATATACAATAAGTGCAGCACAGCATGCAACATGCACATCAAAATGATTCAGAGCTAATATAAGAGCCAAAGCTTCCTTCTCAATAGTTGAATAATGCTTCTGATGGACATCAAACCTCTTTGAAAAGTAGCATACAGGATGCTCAAGCCCAACTGAATCATCTTGAAGCAGAACAGCACCCACCCCAAAATCACTAGCGTCCACAGTGAGCTTAAAGGGCCGGCTAAAATCAGCAGCAACGAGAACAGGAGAACTACTCAACAAGGCCTTCAAATTGTCAAAGGCAACCTGACATAACTCTGTCCAAACCAAAATAACCTTGGGACTAAACAAGTCTGTCAAAGTTGCAGCAACTGTAGCAAAATTCCTGCCAAAACCAAACCTTTTTAATTCCCTCCTTGAAGATGGCACTGGAAAATTTACAATGGCCTCCACTTTCGCTCCAACTGGAGACATTGGCCAACAACCTTGCCCAAATAAGTAACCGTGGCCCGTCCAAACTCGCACTTGGAAAGGCTCACGGTCAAATTAGCTGCCTTTAATCGTTTAAACACATCCTCAAGCTGAGCCAAATGTTGAGACCAGGAAGAACTATAGACAACCAAATCATCGAGGTAGGCCTCACATCCTGAAACTCCTTCCAGCACCCTGTTCACTAAACATTGGAAAGTGGCTGGTTTATACTGACAAAAGTAATCTGGCGTCACCAATGCAGAGATCTCACCGGCACGCTGACTGAGAGGAACCTGCCAGTAGCACTTCAAAAGATCTAACTTGGTAACAAAAGACATAGAACCAACCTGGTCAATACAATCATCTAGCCGTGGAAGAGGATAGCAATCAGGCTTAGTAATGGCATTCACCTTGCAAAAATCTGTACAAAAAAAAGAGAACCATCATGTTTCTCAACCAGTAGACATGGAGAACTCCAACCACTGGAGGATGGTTCAGCTATTCCGTGTTCTAACATGTACTGCACTTCTTGGTTCAAAAGTTGGCGTTTCACAGGATTTACCCTGTATGGGTGTTGTTTAATTGGGGTAACTTGACCCACATCAATGTCATGCTCTAACACATTAGTGCAGGTTAGTACATCAGAAAACAAGGCGAAATGTTGACATAGCAACTGACTAATATCTGCAAGCTCGGAAGGACTTAAGACAAATAAGGATCAAAATCAGGCAAAATTTTTGAATTTGACAATCTACCCTGAGCAATACCAAAGACATAAATGCTTGCTTCAGTCTCAGTTGATGGAACATTCAATACAGCCAAAGCCTTAACCTCTGTACTCACAGGCTGAGTACGTCAATTAGGGCTTAAGTAAGTTGACATGGCACATGCAGGTTTTTCTTTTACGATCTGGAGTCTTAATCAGGTAATCACACTCACCCACCTTCCGTTCAATGATGTATGGCCCACTATACTGTCCCTGCAAGACAGAACCAGGAATTGGTAAAAGTACAAGCACCTGGTCTCCTGAAGAGAACACACGATGCTTAGCTTTTCGATCAAACCATGTCTTTATCTTCTCCTGGGCTGCTTTCAAATTCTCTTTGGCCAATTCTCAGGCCCTACTGAGTCTGAAACGAAATTTAGACACATAGTCCAAGAGGTTAGTAGGAGGTGAATGTTCACAAGCCAGCCACTTTTCCTTTACCAATTTCAAAGGCGCCCTTACGGTATGACCAAACACAAGCTCAGCCGGACTAAATCCCAAGGATTCCTGAACTACCTCTCTAACTGCAAAGATAAGCAGTGGAACATATAACTGCTTTAACACCTGAGAAAAAAGTCGAGACATAAAATTTGATCCTTGATGAGACTGAACAACTCTTGGTAACCCAAACACCGTGAAAAACTTGACGGCTTTAGAAATGGCAGGAGCTGTAATCTTGCGCAAAGGAACAGCTTCAGGGAATCTTGTTGCTGCACACAATTGTGAGAAGATACTGGTACATGGGAGAGGTCCAACACAATCTATCAGCACATGTTGAAATGGCTCCCCGATGGCTGGAATAGGATGCAATGGGGCTTCTGGAATAGATTGGTTAGGTTTACCTATAACCTGACAAACATGACATGATCTACAATGCTGAGCTACATCTGATCTTATCCAAGGCCAGTAAAAATGCCATAAAACATGGTCTAAGTGGTTTCTTCATGGTCTACCCCTAAGTGGCCAGACAGACAATGATCATGAGCAAGATGTAGAATATCAGACCGATAAACCTTTGGAACTACCACTTGAAACACACTACTCCAATCATCTTGACTTGACTTTTGTGGATCTGTCCATTTCCTCATCAAGACTCCATCACTAACAAAATAGCCAGATGCTACATTTGCTAAGGCTTCATTGGGTACTATATCTTCAAACATGGATGACAAAGTCGGATCTGTTTTTTGTTTTGTTTTTGGGGTTTATTGCCATATCAGCTTCCCAGGCTATTTCATGGCAAACACATATCAAATATTAAACTTATTTATTTGAACCAATATAACATATGTTATAATATAATGGATTTAAAGAGTTGTGGAAAAAATTAAAATAATAATAACAAAAATAAATAAATAAATAAATAAATAAATAAATAATCACATTAAACATGGCCTTGGCCAGAAGAACAAGACTTTACATAATGTTCTTTAGGTTCACTTTTGATAAAAAAATTTAAAAGTTTTTCTGGTTTTATCTTGCAGAATATGTTTTTAAAATTTTGTTCAGGTAGAAATTGTTTTTGTATTGTATTAAAAAGTGGGCAGGTCAAGAGTATATGCTTTATCATTAGAGTAATGCTACAGTGCTGACATTTTAGAGCTTCTTCACCCTTTAATAAATAAGCATGGGTTAAGTTTGTATGGCCTATACGGCACCTTGTATATACGACTTGGTCATGTCTGGATTCGAAGGGGTGAGAGCGTCTTTTTCCCACCAATGGGTTTATTTCGAATAATTTGTTATTTTGGCACTGTTCCCATTCTGCTTGCCATTTATTTAATATGTACTGGTTTATCAATGGTTTGAGGTCAGAGGGTGGGATTTGACATGCGCTAACTGGTTCTGTAAGGGCTTGTTTTGCTTCCAAGTCAGCTTGTTCATTTCCAGTAATTCCGCTATGTCCTGGAATCTAGTAGAAGACAATATTGTGATGATTTTTCTGTAGTTTGTTTGCCTTGATTAATATATCAATAATTATTGGGTGATTTGATTTCATAGATTCCAAAGCTTGTAGGCAGGATTTTGAGTCGGTAAATATTAAAGCGTTTTGTTCCCTTTCCTTTTCGATATGTTCCAGAGCAAGTAACAGAGCCCGGGCTTCTGCCGTAAAGGTGGAACTTTGGTCTGGGATACGAATTCCGTAGTGGTGTTGCCCGGTTATTGCTGCTGCAGAAACATGGTTGTCCATTTTTGACCCGTCAGTGTATATGGGTTTATGGTAGGGAAAAATGCTTTTTATTTCAAGGACTTGTTGGCGGAATATATACGGATGTGTTTCAGCCTGCTTATTATAAGTCAGTTCCAAGTTGATATTAAGCTTTTCCAAGCTACAAGGAGGGATTGGGCAGGAGTGTGTCTGACTTAGGATGTCCAGATTTATGCCTAAATTTTCCATGTGAGGTCTGGTGCGTATTCCAAGAGGTCTGATGTAATTTGGTCTGGCCTCATACAGATGCAAATATTGTGGGTAAAATATTGGATTATGAGATGGATTGTGTGAATTTGCCTTTATCTTAATTGCATACTGGAGAGCTAATTTCAATCGTCTTATATGTAGAGGTGGTTCATTTGCTTCTGTGTATAGGCTTTGTACTGGTGAGGTCCTGAAGGCTCCCAATGTGAGTCTCAGTCCTTGATGGTGGGCAGTGTCTAATACTTGTAAGTATAATTTTCTGGCGGATCCACAAACGATACTCCCATAATCCAACCTGGATCGGACCAACAGTCTGTACAGTCATAGCAGCACTGTGCAATCAGAGCCCCATTTAGTTTTAGCTAGTAACTTGATAATGTTCAAAATTTTTAGGCATCTGTTTCTTAGGAACTTAATACGAGGGATGAAGGTCATTTTGTTATCCCAAAGCAGACCTAGGAATTTAGCTTCTCTGACGACTTTAATGGGTTCTCTGTCGATGAATAGTTCTGGTTCATGATGCAGGGATCGCAGAAGGCAAAAGTGAATACAGACGGTTTTTGTCTTAGAGAATCTGAACCCATTTTCTATTGACCATTCATGTACTTTGTTTATGCATAATTGTAAATGTCTTTCGATTGTACTCATGTTTTTCCCCCTGTAACATATACAGACATCATCAACATAGAGGCTACACAATATGTTTAGGCCAGTAGTATTTACAATGCTATTTATTTTTATCATGAACAGTGTGACAGAGAGGATGCTGCCCTGGGGAACTCCTTGTTCTTGAGTACACAAGTCTGATACTGTGTCTCCTATTTGAACTCGAAAGTTTCTGTTGGATAGGAAACTGGATATGAAGATAGGTAGGTTACCTCTGAAACCCATTTTATGCAGATCTTTTAGAATCCCGTATTTCCACATGGTGTCGTATGCTTTTTCCAAGTCAAAAAGAACAGCTACCACATGCTCCTTTTTAATGAAGCCATCACGGACATCACGGCTCCAGTCCTATAAGATGGTCTAGAGTGCTCCTTCCTTTTCTAAAACCACACTGGAAGTCACTTATTTGATGATCGGATTCCAATTTCCAGACGAGTCGATTGTTTACCATCCTTTCCATAGTTTTGCACATACAACTTGTTAGAGCTATTGGTCGATAGTTGTTAGGATCTGTATGGTCCTTGCTTGGTTTAGGTATAGGTAAGACTGTTGCTTCTAACCAAGGGTGCCCCTTGCTTCAAACATTTGGAGAGGGGCTCCGACTTCAAGAGTTTGTATCCTCTGTCATTTCGATATCTTTGGGGTCAGTCTTTTTTTCTTTACTATCTTGGTTTATTTTTAATTTATGTGAGGTTGGCTTCTTATGGCTCTTATTGCTTGATTGGTTTTTATCAGCCAATGAATTGTCTTTCTGGTTTGTCTGGGTCTGTTGTGTTATTGTCTGTCTTTGTTTACTTAGGGTCTTGCTCTTGGTCTCCTCAAACTTTTGTGCTTTATCACTTATCCAAGTTAAGTCTGTTTGGGTTTCAACAGTTTCCAGTTGTGGTTTTACAACAGCTGCGAAGGTTTTCTCTAGTCTGAAGGTGTGGATACCTTCAACTAATCTTCGAGCCTCCCTATAGTTTACTTTTTTTATGATTTTCAACTTTAGGATTTCTTTTTCTATGATCCAGAAAGGGCAAGCTTTTGAGGAAGCTTGGTGGTTACCTGCACAGTTACTGCATTTAGGCAGTCTGTTGCAGTCTTCTCCATGCTTTTCCTCTCCATAGTTACAGCAGATGGGTCGATTTTTGCAACTAGCTGAACCATGTCCGAATTTTTGGCAACTGAAGCATCTCAGTGGGTTAGGTAAAAACATATCAACCGGAACACTTAGGTACCCTAGTTGGATCTTTTCTGGGTGTTGGGGTTTGTTGAAGGTTAAAATGTAAGTGCCAGTCTTGATAATGCGGCCTTCTTTCTTAATTGTGATTCTCCTCACATCTATCACATCTTGAGATTTCAATTCTGCAGTTATTTCATTCCCATATTCTCCAATTCCCTGGTACGAATGACTCCTTTACTGTTATTTAGAGTTGGGTGATTAAAAGCCTTTATAGCTACACCAGCAAGAACACTTGTGTGTAGTAGGTTCTCAGCTTGGATTTTTTTTACTGCATTCTACTAAGATCTGGCCAGATCTTGGCTTTTTAACATTATTCACTGTCCCTGCTATACCAGCAATACTTCTCTGTATAGCAAATGGGGATAGCTTGGAGAGCGGGGCATTGGGATCCAGGGATTCCAGCAGGATATATCTTTGCATGTTGTCATTTTTAGAGAGAAAGTTGTAGCTATTCCCTAAATCACAGACCAAATCTTGATCCAATAATCGTCGCTTTGTGGTTTGAGTTTTTGCCATGTTGATTAAATTTATGTTTCGTCATCTCTACTCTTCGCCCGCCTCGGAGCCCAACAAGGGGATGCACAGAGCCACGGACTTCCACCGGGTATGCACCAAAGATATAGGGATGATATACTTGAGAAAGTAAAACAAATGTTTACATGACTCAATTGACCCTTAGCCAACGCCTTCTGGTAACCTGTAAGATATCCAGGGCAAGTCTTGACCAGCCAATTGATTGGAATGGGCCATTCCAACCTTCCGTCTAAATGTACTGTGTTGGAGTGGAGACAGTCCGCAGTATGTCACATCGCTCAAATACCAGGATCTCGGCATCCACTGACATGGGTCGCAACTCACGGCTTAACAAGTTGCCCCATTTGTTGCCTCTTATGATCAGCAAGGAGATGCTAGGGACCTATTCTACCCCGGGTCCCCACGGGGGACAAAGTGGGATCTAACTTCTGTTCAAGTATTAGTCGTTCATGAGATGGAAACATCTTTCCAAACCCTGTGACGTTTACATAATCTTGGGCCATAAAAGTATCAAAAAGTGGAATCTCTGATTCTGAGGAAGACTTGCTTTCAACATTCCTCTTGGCTGACATAGTACGCGTTGTCACACAAACAGGAAATGTCTCTGGATAAGCCAATTCAAGCTCATCTGGGCAATCTAACTTGCAGGGGTTAGAAATAACTTGAACCGCTTGCACTCTTCCACCAACTAAATCATTCCCCAAAATAAGAGACACTCCATCTATAGGTATGTGGGAACAAAGTGCAACAACAACAACGTGTGCAGAGACTAAGTCAGACTGTAAATTGATTATATGAAAAGGCATAGATAAAAATCCTCCACCAAAGCCTTTACCTATTACCTCTGAACCTTGGGCTGATTTTTCAGGAAAAGGCAAAACATCTTGAAGAATCACAGATTAGAAAGCACCAGTATCTCTCCAAATCTTGATAGGCTGTCTCTGTTCAGGGTCAGAAGACAGACATACAAAACCATCCATTAAGAATGAGGTTGAGCCTGCTAACTCACCATTCTTGCATTCCCCTTTCTCAGATGGAACATTTGCAAGTGAGGATGACACAGGTAGACTTGACACTGAAGAACTTATGAACGCTACGGGTTTTGTGGATTTCTGCTTCTTACTTAGAATAGGACAATCTGCAATAAGGTGACCTGGCTTTTTACAATAAAAACAAACTCTTCCTGAACTTGAATCACTAGTCAACTTAACATGAGATGAAACCGGAAACTTTCCAATTCTGGACTCATCATACAGGCCTTTACCCTGAGTCTCTGCCCTTTTGTCCCCAAAATTTACTTTACGAGTTAAAACAAACTCATCGGCCAAGATTGCAGCTTTTTCTAAGGTTACTGCCTTCTGCTCATTCAAATAAACAGACAACATCAGGCAGACAGTTTTTGAGCTCCTCAAGTAAAATAAGCTGTCCGAGTTGCTCTCTACTTTCTACCTTCTGAGATGTACACCACTGATCAAACAAATTCTCTTTTTGCGTTGCAAATTCAAAATAAGTATGATGAGAAAGTTTGACACAACTTCTAAAGCGCTGGCAGTAAGCTTCAGGAACTAGCTTATATGCTTTCAATATGGCTGCTTTAACCTCATCATAATCAGCACTCTTCTCAAGGCTTAGAGCAGAATAAGCCTCCTGAGCCTTACGTACCAATATACTTTGTAACAGCAAAGTCCACACATTTTTGGGCCATTTAGATGTAGTTGCAACACATTCAAAGTGAGGAAAATAGATCTCATCATCTTTCTCAGAAAATGCAGGAACTAACTTTATGTGGCTACCAACATCAAACAAAGAAGCAGGACTTTTTGGAGTTGGTCTTTCAGAAGCTGCTTTCAACGCAAACTCTTTCAGAAATCGTTCATGTTCCATACATTTGTTTCTCTTTAAGTTGTCTATCCTTTTCCCTAGCTGCCCTGTCGTTCCTTTTCTAAACGTTTCTCCTGTAAAACCAACTTTTAGCCTCAACTGAATTGCAGCTTCAGACAAGGGAGCAGTTACCGATGGGAGAGAAGTCAACTCAGCTTTCAAAAGTCCTTTTTCAATCAAATCACTTCTAATAATTTCTTTCACATTATCTTTCAGCCACTTCTCACTACTTGTAACAATAATTCCATAATGAGAAGCCAATTGCAGAAGTTGATCTTTTGTAAAAAAAAAAAAAAAAAGGTCTAGCAACTCTTCTGAATGTTATTTTAGAAAGTCTTCTAAAGAAGCCATTATAAAACTTAACTTTAACTAAAGTGCCAAAAACAAAACACAAATGAAATCCTTCCCTAGAACTTTACACAAGATACAGCCAACACTGCAAATCCACAGTAGCATGAAACTACAAAAATAAAGCAGCAAACTCACTCTCTCCACAAACAAGGCTTGTAAAGCTTTAAATCTTAAAAAATAGAACTAAATAATCCAGTAAACTACAAAAGACCACACAACAAAAAAAGCAACAGCTCTCTAATGCCACTTGTCAGCAATCCCAACTATACTGGTCATTAGTCCACACTAAAGTTCACAAAGGAACACACAAAAGCTGCTAGCACACTAAAGTTAGGATCATAGACCTGATAAACCAAGTGTGGTCAAACTTTTAACTCACCTAACTTAAATAATGCCCTCTTACTCTCTCTAAACAGTGAGTATGGCTGCTGAGCCCAAACAAATTAACAAAAATACATGAGTAACACCCAGACCTACCTAAAATTTTCTAAGCCCTATCTATCTTCTAAGGTGTACCGGGCTCGAGGCAACTTTAAAAGCAAAAAAATCAACCGTAGACCATATAATCAATGACCTCAACATGTTGCAACATGCTTACCCCAACAGAGAACCAGAGTCTTCACCCAGAATAACCTCAAAAATAAAAAAGGCAAAATAACAAAAGAGTGAACCGATGGAAGGTCTGAATATTCAAACCAACTGGATCACTCACCTTATCTAACTGGGGAAACTCATGCATAAACACAAAGATACTCAAACAACCATACTCACCAAAACCAATATCAGAAGGGAATAAAAGAAAACAAACAATTCCAAAGTATCAAATAAATAAAATCCCGGACGAGCCCCCATTATGTTACAACCCTGGCTCTGGGAAGCAACATCAAGGACAAAACAAGAGTTTGCCAATCAAAAAATAATTTATTAACTTATAATGACGACAAACCACTGCTGCAGTGCTAGTAGCACATCCAGAGAAAAGAGAGAGAGTAAGAGCCAGTACTGGGATTTAAAATGGCTCCCTTCAGGTGCCATCAATCAACAGCTAATTGCAGGTGATCCACCCGAAGACAAGAAAAAACAAAAACTAAATTAGATCACAACCACATAACAAACAGCATCACAAGTGGACTTTGTATTAACTTAAACACCCTTCCTGTTACCTTCCAGCCTCACACATACTGTAGTAAAGCTACAAATCAATCCCAATGATAGTTGCTCTGTTTTCAACACATGCGGTACATTTCATCCTAGACACTGATGCTGGTGTGGTAAATACTATGCCCCCCAAGATCTGGACTGCAGGCTGGCCATTTCAGTATCTCGATCCTTCTCCTACGCAGCCATGATGTTGTAATTGCAGTATGTGGTCTGGCATTGTCATGTTGGAAAATGCAAGGTCTTCCCTAAAAGAGAAGACATCTGGGAGCATATGTTGTTCTAGAACTTGGATATACCTTTCAATATTGATGGTCCCTTTCCAGATGTGTAAGCTGCCCATTCCACACGCACTCATGCAACCCCATACCATCAGAGCTGCAGGCTTCTGAACTGAGCGCTGATAATAATTTGGGTTGTCCTTGTACTCTTTAATCCGGATGATATGGCTTCCCAGTTTCTCAGAGAAACCACCTGTGCTTCTGTATCATGTTTAGATATGGCTTCTTTCTTGACTTATAGAGTTTTAGCCAGCAATGGCGAATGGCACGGTGGATTGTGTTCACTGACAATGTTTTCTGGAAGTATTCCAGAGTCCATGTTGTGATTTCCATTACAGTAGCATTCCTGTATGTGATGCAGTGCCGTCTAAGGGCCCGAAGATCACGGACATCCAGTATGGTCTTCCAGCCTTGACCCTTATGCACAGAGATTGTTTCAGATTCTCTGAATCTTTGGATGATATTATGCACTGTAGATGATGATAACTTAAACTGCAATTTTTCTCTGAGAAACTCCTTTCTGATATTGTGCCAATATTTTTCACCGCAGCATTGGGGAAATTGGTGATCCTCTGCCCATCTTGACTTCTGAGAGACACTGCCACTGTGAGAGGTGCTTTTTATACCCAATCATGTTGCCAATTGACCTAATAAGTTGCAAATTGGTCCTCCATGTAAGGGACCCCCCCCCCCCCCCAGAGGGCACTGTGTGCACGATTATTTTTTGTTTGTGTAGATCTGTTTGTAGACTGTTTCCCAGAAGGCACCTCGGTCAGGTGATGATGGAGCCCACCTGAACCGTGGTAGCTCATTAGATCTGTTTATAAAAAGCTGTTATTCTGAGAAACTGGGTCGAGCATTGATAATGTCTAGTGGGCAGTTGTTTTGTTTTTCTTTGGTTTTTCTTTAATTTGTCTTTATTTTAAGTTGGCTCTAAATGGTTGTCATCAGGATTATTGTGTCTAGTTAAGTGTGTCTTTGAGTATGCCCTTTTGTCTTTGTGTAAGTATTGTTCAGTGTGTTTCTAGCCCCTCTTGTTTCTAGTTTTTCATGTTTTTAGTTTCTCTCCTAGTCTCTAGGGTTCATCCCCTAGTCTCTAGGGTTCTCCCCTGTCTCTAGTGTTCTCCCCTGTCGTTAGTCTGGTCTGTGGTTCTGTTTAGTCTCTAGCCTGTGTTAAGCTCTCAAGAGCCTGTGTGTTAAGCTCTCAAGAGCCTGTGTGTTTAAAGAGTCAACAGGTAGATTTCTTCCTGCGTTCAGAGTTTGAGTTGTTTAGTTTCTTTGGGATTTCCCACTGTTTTGTTTAAATAATACTTTATGTTTGAAAACCCACTGCATCTATGTCTGCCCTTTTAAAGCCCACAACAACAACCTGCAATACCATCTGTAACATGACACTCCAGCTGATTCTTATATGTACATTTAACTTTCCTGCCTCTTATTGCTACCCGTCCCAACTTTTATTGGAATGTGTAGCTCTCATGAAACCCAAAATGAGCCAATATTTGGCATGATATTTCAAAATGTCTCACTTTCAATATCTGATATCTTATCTATATTCTATTCTGAATAAAATATTGAAATTTGAAACTTCCACTTCGTTGCGTTCTGTTTTTATCCACAATTTGTATAGCGTCCCAACTTTGTTGGAATCGGGTTTGTACATCTGGAGGAGTCTCTTTATAGTGTTCTGTGAAGTTAGTATTAGGTAGGCAAAGGAAAGAACATGTTGAAAGAAACCTTGCAAAAAAACTGTTATTTGGGACGGTGAGATTTGGTCTCCAGGGGACAGGGGTGAATTGGACATCCTCTTTTTAACTTACCTCAGGTCCCGGGTCTGCCCTCTCTAGATTTGCAATTGCCAGAGACAAATGGACAACCTCTCGCCACAGTTCATTAGTAGTAAAACTACCACTTCACAGTTTGTTGGTAGTTAAACAAGCACTTTCTCTCCTGGTGAAAATTTCCTTATTATATTATTATTATACAGTTGGAAGCAAAATTCTGACATTTGTTTGTATGTTGACATTTTTATCCCTTTATACTTCTCACTAGTAGTGTCATCTTATTTACTGCCAACTGAATCTAGTTAATCTGATGCGTTCCTGTATAAGTAGGCCTGTATCTGGACATGTCAGGGTCCCACATTTGATGTTTTTATATCTTGTCGTAACTGTTGTCACCATCATGTTCTAACTTCTAGTTTTGTTTGTGTTTTTTTTATTAAACGTTCTCACATCTGCACATATGCTTTGCCTGCATCCTTCCAACTCTGACACATACATTCAGCTCTGCAGTTCTGTACTGCTTAGTTTTTGGATCAGCAGTCACTAATAATAGCAAAATACAGGCGGGAAAGCACAAGTTATGGGTCTTTAATGTGACTCAGAAGAACGAATAGAGTAGCCGAATAGAGTCTCAGAGAGTGATTTATTCATCTTCTACTGGGCGTGCATGCGCAAAGCATCACAAAACATCCATAGGTTATGTATAGGAAACAGAAATGGCTAGTTACCTTTTAGTCTTCTAGTCAGAATCATTTGTTCTTTTGTCACGTGATTCCCATTGACGGTATGCAGTGGATAAGCTCAGTGATATGCAAGGACTCACTGGAGCGTATCATCCTTCAGTTCAGTTTTATTTTTTTTGGATGTGCACTGGTCTGTATGGTTTTCAGCAATGTTATAAAGAACAAGACAGACACACAAAAAAAGTTTGCATCTGTCTCTCACAGCTTATTTCTGCCCCATGTCTCGCTTGGTGGGTTTCTTTCGGGTACTCCGGTTTCCTCCCACAGTCCAAACACACTCAGATTAGGCTAATTGGCATTCCCAAATTGTGTGTGTGAAATTGTGTGCATGTGTGTGTGCCCTGCAAAGTATTGGCACTCTATCCAGGGTGTACACTGCCTCGTTCCCTAAGTCTCCTGGGTTAGGCTCCAGGTTCCCCGCAACCTTGAATACAGGATTAAGCGTACAAAACAATGGCCATGATCAAAGAAAAAGTTGGTCCAATGAAGTGTGAGACTTTTTGTTTGCCGGACAGTGTGTGTGTGTGTGTGTGTGTGTGTGTGTGTGTGTGTGTGTGTGTGTGTGTGTGTGTGTGTGAAGAAATTATTAAAATATGAGTCATACAGTATGCCTTGTTACAATTAATTCCTTTTTATGTTTTATGGCTTCCTGATCACACATTACCTTGCCCATCTCTGATAAACTTCTTTTACAGGAACTTGACCTAATATGTATGTATTTGTAAATTTTGCAACTCTTATACATATGAATTTTACGCTATAAATACTTATCATTTTTAAGCTTGTAAATATTATCCATTTATCTGAAAATGAATAATTGAACTTCTAATTTGATAGTTCTGAGACATCCTAGCTGTGAAATATTGTAAGCTATATTTAAGCTCACAAATGTTTCTTTTACAGACATTACACAATGATTATGACAGTTAAACTTTGAAACTGTTAACTTAACTAAAGTTAATGTTTACTGTCTCTTATCTTGTTGTCTATAAGATTAGCACATTGGATGTGCTACCAGTTTCCCATCTTGTTTTGGAGCAGGGTGTGATGGCTACATGATGCAAGGTTGGATGTTCTCATATCTGTTTGCAGGAAGATATTGATATATTATATGACAAAAGGCTTAGGCGTGGCAACAAGTTTTCACTAGACATTTGATGAATAAAAAGATTGTGAATCTAAAAGATTTTTAGAGTAGACTTTGATGTGTGCTTTAAGTTTCTGAATGTTTCCTTAATCTTCTCAATGTTGAATCTTCCCTTGCATGAGCAAGTCTTCATAAGCATTACTACTAATGACAATGCAAAACCAGAGAACAAATATTTATATTACCACATACAAATTAAAATACATATTTTTATTTTTATTTGTACATGTGGGAATACAAATATTTGTATTTAAATTAAACTTTTAAATAATATTTTTACATATAAAGTATATTTTAAAATTTACTGTATATGTCAGCATTAAACTTACAAAATCAGTAAAAAAATTGTAGTTCATGGGTGTCCAATAGTACTGTATCTGCAAATGGCCAGTATGTGCAGGTATTCATTCTATTCAAGGAGGAGCCATACCTGATTTTACCTGTCTAATCACTTGATTCTGAAAATGATCATGTGCAGCTTTTGCATGGTTGGAATGGAAACCTGCAAACACACTGGCCCTTTCAAAATAGGATTGGAAACCACACAAAAGCATCTAAAAGATTTTTCACCATGCAATTATTTATTTAATATATAAACATTAAGTTAAAAAAGGAAAAAAATGGGGTATTATGCTTCCTTATATTTTGGACTTGGAGGGTAAGTTAGTAAAAAATAGAGGTTTTGGCAGTTGAAGATCTTCCCAGGAGTGGACGCTCCAGCACAATTACCCCAAGTTCAGGGCATGTGCTCAAAGAAATACAAAAAGTCCTAGAGCTACAACTCAGACCCTACAGGCCTTTTTGAGCATGTTAAATGTTAAAGTCCATGACAGCACAATTAGAAGATGACTGAACAAGTATGGTTTGTTTGGAAGAGTTGCCAAGAAAAATCCTCTCCTGTCTAAAAAGTACATGGAAGCATGACTGACTGAAGTCTTTTGCCCTTAAAGTCCTGCCCTTAATGTTTGGGGAAAACCAAACAGCATTTGAGCAGAAACATCTCATTCCCACTGTCAAGTGAAAGGGTAATGATTTGGGCTTGTTTTGCAGCCACAGGACCTGGGCACCTTGCAGTCTTTGAGTCAACCATGAACTCCTCTGTGTTAAAGTGTATTCTGTCAGCAACAGCTTGGGCAAAAAAATGTTAAAGTACAACAACAGTACAATGATCTGAAGCACACCAATATCAGTATGGCTTAAAAGAAAATAGTCAAGGTTTTGGAAAGGCCTAGGCAAAGTCCAGACCTCAATACATTTGAATTACTGTAGCTAGAACTCAAGAAAGATGTGCATAAGCGAAATAACTCAATGAACTCAATCAACATTATAGAGGAGAAAAGGCCTAAATTCCTCTGTAATGATGTGAGAGACCGTAAAAAAAAAAGAAAAATTTAAAAAGCTATTCAAGTTGTTCCTGATAAAGGTATTGAATAATGTATGGTACTTAGCATTGCCCACAATTCTTATCTTTTTTTTAGTTTTATTTGTGATAAATACATAATGGCATGGTGAAAAAAGTTGTTGTTGTTTGCCAGAGGTTGTATTTGACTTAAGGATCACACGATTTTTATTATGTCACAGTAGCACCTAGAATTGAAAGAGGGAGAACATGATTATATGTGCAACAGTTTTAGGCAGGTGTGAAGAAATGGTATAAACTAAGCATAATTTCCAAAAGAATATGGAATTACAAAATGCAAGGTGAGCAAACAGAAGAAAAATTCTAATCAAATCGGTACTTGGTGTGACTACCATTTGGCTTCGAACCCACATCAATTCTTGCAATACACTTGCACATTTGCACAAAGTCAAGGCTTTTATAGGATCAGAGTCAGGTGTATGATTAACCAATTATACTAGGCAAGTGCTAATGATTATCAATTTCATATGTGGTAAAATATACAAACAAAAAGCTCTGAAAAAAGCTTAAAACTGGGTGAGAAACAGCCAAACTCTGCTATTAAGGTGAGGTTTTGGAAGGCTGTTTTATGTCACAGTTCATACATGAGCAGAAACACTTCCTGAGTGCTTACAACATAAACCAAACTACAGCTAAGAAACTCTTGCATAACAATCTTTATTGGCTGTTAAAAAATAACTCTTCTCATCTTATCAACAAGGTGATAATTCACTGTGAAGGGCACTGTGTTAAGGTGTGAACTTGTCCATTCCTCTATCTTTTAAATCACTCTTTGTACTCAGACAAATTTCTATAAAAATAAAAAAAACATTTTTTGCACGTTCTCATTCCTTATATGTTAGTACTTTCTGTGGATTGTTACAAGAGCTTGTTAGCTTGTTTTTACACGAACTGTCTCCAGGATCTCCATATAATGTCCTCTCTTTGTTCCTCCCAGAATATGTTAATGACTTTAGTTCTTTTGATGTGTGGAGCAAAGTATGGCAGACACATGATGCAATAATTCTTTGTTTAATTAGTTTTAAACATAACACACTGCTATGTGTAAACCATTCCAAATCTCATGTGTTCATAACAAGCATATCTAAAGAAGCAATACATTTGCAGTAATTCCTCTATTTCTTCATTAATCTAACTGCTTACATCTCCAAACCAAATTAATACAAAAATACAACATGTATAGTGTAATAAGTATCTATCACTGGTTAAATAGCTTATTTATTTTATGCTGACACCCAGATGAAAATCCTTTGGTCATATTATATTCCAGAGTACCAAGAGACAGGGAGAACTTGCATACACATAAAGTTGGTTTAAACTCCCAAACCTGGAGGTGACAGGCAACAGGGCTAACTTAGGCCCAGTGCCCTCAAGTGTATATTTGATTATGTTTAAAATGTGACATCTATTTCTTAACTAAGGATACATCTGTGTGCCGAATGGCAAATTGGAAAATGTAATGAAAGTGGAGTAGTGGAGTTGATATGTTGAAAAAAGGCAGGTGTTGTCATGCACACTCGCTCGTAGATCCTTGCTCTTTTTGTAAGAGAGTTCTAAGAGTAAACGCGTGGTTATCCTGCCTACTCGCGCTGCTTCCGCATTTGGGTTTACCGTCCACGCAACACGGGCTAACTGCTAAGGCTGCTGTGTTCGTCCCTCGGTTGCTCGTGACAGAATGACTGAGCCTGAAGCAGTAAACCCAGGGGAGTTTGCTCGCCTCTGCGATGTGGTTGACCAGCATGCCGATCTGATCAGTGAGCTACGTGGTGAAGTCGCGGTGGTGAAGTCGCGGTGGTGAAGTAGAGGTGACAGAGCTGCGGCAGGAGAATGCGACCCTCCGCGGGGCGGCTGTTCAGTCGGCTGTTGCCCCCCCCTCTGACATTTTCATAGCTTTACCAGATAAGTGGGATGGCACAGATGGGAAGTGCAGTGTGTTTTTAACAGCATTAGATCTTGTGTTTGAGTTCAATTCCAACAGGTACTCCACAGACCGACTGCGCGTTGCACTTCTCGTCTTGTTGCTATCCGGGCAGGCAGCTGAGTGGGCCCTGGCTCCCGTGTCAACCGTGGACACCTCAGAGGTGGGCGCTGGGGCTGTTCTCTCCCAGCGGGGTCCAGATCAGAAACTACATCCTTGTAGTTTCTTCTCCAAAAAATTTGACCCCACTTAGCAACGATACGGGGTAGGGGTCCGCGAGCTGCTGGCCATAAAGTGGCCAGGGCGCCAAAAAACCCTTTATCATCTGGACCAACCACCAAATCTGAAACAACTCAACCCAAGGCAGGCACGGTGGGCCCTATTTTTCTAGCATTATTATTTCCACCTATCCTACCGCCCGGGGTCAAGAAACATCAATGCCGACGCCTCTCTCGACAACATGAGGGGGACGTTCCCCGGGCGGACCCCGCGCCTGTCCTGTCACCTTTCAGAATCATCGCCCCACTCCGTTGGGAACTAGAGACGAGGGTCCGCCAGGCACAAGCCACGGAGACCGAACCGACAGGTGCGCCGCCTGGACGACTCTTCATTCCCAGGACCGTCAAGGCCGACGTCATCAAATGGGGCCATTCCTCGCCACTGTCGGGGCACCCAGGCACACAGCGCACCCTCCAATACATCCAGC
>JAAGKR010011169.1:4605-20240 GCA_011419295.1 Clarias macrocephalus | reverse complement strand
CTTCATACCAATAGGAACATTGGCTAAGCCACACAGACCTAAAATAAATACTTGAATACCAGACTAACGTGTGATGCTTTATTTACTTTGCTTTTCTTTTGTTATACCACCTTCGTTGTAAGTCTAAGACTGTAATTTTGCTGGGGAGAAAAAGTCGAGTATGTCATAACAAGCCACTAGGTTGTTATGACACATCCCACTATGTGTCATAGCTGAGTGTTGGAACGATGCCACGTTTCTGGGTTTCGGATTGCTTCATAGTGTTTCACTGCATTAAAGCAAACAGCTGAGATCCTGAAGTTCTGTCTGCGAAGCCTGAGTTACCCAGAAGACTTTACAGAGCAATAAACACTTACTCAGCTGCCAGTAAGTTGTAATCTGTAATATAAGCGATAATATTTATTGCAATATACAGTACATTCCACAGTAAGCATACAATGAATACAGTTTACGTTTAACTGTGTCAGAGCTTTATTGCAAAAATACGTAGATATTATATTAATTTAAACTCTAAAATTTGCATCTAAGCATGTTATATAAATAAATATGGCCTTAACATTTTTTCTAAATATTTTTATATATGCACATTTTGGAAAAGGTCTTACCCAAGATGGGCAAGGAACCATATCCTTCCACTCATTGAAATACTTGGAAATTCAAGATGTCAAAATTTCAAGACTTTTTCTAAGAAAAAAAAAAGAACCTAAAGATTTCATTGTTGACACTTTATGCCATTTTGTAATACATTTAAACATAAAAATGTGCAAAAATGCAAGCTTCCAAATATACAAAAATGTACACACCCCAATGTCCAAACATGGGTCTTCGGGACACGGTAGCTTTACCGACCTTGATTTGCAACCTAAAAATTACAGCAATGAAAAATTCTTAAAATAATTACAAAAGTAGAAATGTATTTGCAAAAGCTTTGAAATTTTTACTTTCCACGTATTTCAATGAAGTAAAATATAGAGTAACTATGAGAAAAGAATACCATAAAATATTCAGGAGACCCTAAGAAGTCCAAGAATTACACTGGTCTAATGGTATAGTGTGTGATAATACTGTATAATGGAATAGTTTGCATAGTTCGGAGCTCATAATGACCAAAGTTCTAAAAACTAAAAAGTTTTTTTTTTTTTTTTTTTTTTTTTTTGCAGAGTGCTATATGGACTCTTTAAAGATTGCAAATAATACTCTTTTTTTAACTAGTTAACATCATAATTTTATTGTGTGTCTGTTAATTTTCAAACTAAAGTGGAACTCAGATTATGCATTCTGGATGCTTGATTTTCTTTCTGTTTCACTCCTTTTCCAGATGCACTGTATTATTCTAGCTAATCAGAGCACTGGGGCCAAAAACATCCATGTTTGATACCTTATTGGGCATGTAAAATAATGGGGAAATTATATATATGAGCATTAATTCATGATGACAACTATGAGCTGAAGAAGGCTGGGTCAGCCATTAGCCTTTAACCTAAGCATTAGCAAGCTAACATGGCCTTCGTAAGAGCTAAAGATCGCTAGGATAGCTAGTCGCTTTTTTGAAGAGACACATTTTAAGAGCTATTTAAAAATGGCACCCAGAGAACGGCAGAGCTGGGTTGAGTGGATCTCTTATATGAGGTCACAATTGGGGAAAATCTGATTTTCTTGTTTAAGCCCTGGCCAACACAAAAACGCAAAAAGGTCAAACAACAGCGAGTGTTTTCGTATGCTCATGCAGACTGGAGACCCACTTGAATGTCTAAAAATGTCTATAAAAAGTGAATATTCAATATTAGCTGCCCTTTAGGTTTTAGTTTTGGCCTTTTAGCTGAAATGCCATTTAATTAAAAACTAAAGTTGAAATAGCCAGGGGTTCTACATTTGATCTTTTTACATACACAAGTTGCTTGAACAACATCAAAGTAATTAATATAGTAACGAGTTTAGCAAATGCATTATCACTTCCTAAAACTATCTACTTTGAAGCCCTTTTGATAGAGAAAAACTTCTAAGGTTTTCTCAGCAGGACAAATCAATAACCTTTTTGCTTCTGAGAATAGTGGCTAAATAAATTGCTTTAAGTGGCAATTACTTGGATTTTAAATGGTTCTTTGTAAAAAAAAATTAAAGGTTTGTAGCAAAAGCTCTAGCTTGGAACTCTTTCTAATAAATATTTTTTTTTGGTATTTGGCTTTGCATAGAACCTTCATGGGTTCGTTCAGATAGACAAAATCTGTTTAGTCTAGTTCCACAAATTAAGGTTAAATACATTGCTTTAAATTGTATTTAATTAATTGATTACACATTTACATTTAGCAGGTATTTGTCCCTGTAAAACCTGGGTTCATATCTTTTCAAAAGTTCTAGTTCTGAACCCTGACTGGGGAAAAGACCTTTGTAAAGTTCTAAATACATGGGTTTCCTGATAAATAAATAAAAATCTAAATTTGTTTTAGGTATATAAAAATGAATTTTTATATGAAGTGTTCTTTAATTAATAAAGTCAATCATTTGTCAATAGTTCTTTATGTAGTTAGGCGTTTATGACTCTCTACATATACAGTATCTAATTTAGAATATTTTGTGATAAGAACCCACACTAGAGCAGAACCTTAAATAGTTCCCTCAAAGGAACTGACTTATTTGCATTTCTTTGTTTTCTTCAGTTTAATTGATAAAGTGTTTATGAATTGTCTAATTATGAGTGTACAGTATACTGTAGCTTTTGAAAAGATTCTGATATAGAAACACTTGCACTCAAAAAAGATTGTGCAGCTTTTACATATTGATATTAGATCTATTAACTTAAATAAATGAAGTTTGTAATGTATATAAATAATTCTTTTTATTACTGTTTTTTGTTTGTTTATTTGTTTTTACCATTATTTATTTTTTGTCCAATTTACATTCAACGGTTGTATTAAAAGTAGTGAAAAAGTGGGCACAACTTTTTTTTTTATTAACTGACATACAGTAGGTTGTTCAAATTGCAAATCTTAGTATAGCGTAACTTTTTCTCTATACAAGGTACTTAACTACTCAATATCGTCTCCATCACAAGCCAGGCATTTGTGACACGTCAAACCCAACTCTTGAATCCTCTTTGAAAATCCTCTTTTGTCACAGTTGACGGTCTCTCACTGCATGGTTTTGTCTTCAGTGCTGGTTTCTCCTTCTTTAAACTTCTTCATCTATCTGTGCACATGGCTCTTGTCAGTAGTGGCATCTACTGTATGTAAACGTTCTTCAACTGCGACAATTCACCATTGTTTCAAAAATGTAGCGCGAGTCAGTTGCTTTGAATGCAGTTTAATTAATATGTCAAATTCATTGCAGCAAATTGTACTGTTTGTTGTTAAAGGATCATACAGTCCCAAAAGTAAAATAGTTTAAGGCATGTTCTGATATGTTTGTAGAATCTTCCATAGTTCTTTTTTTTCTCTCAGGGACAAATGAAAAACTTGGATTAAATGTCATTTAATTAATATATTTAATCTAGTTTAATTAATATAGATTCTATAATTAGGAGTGCATTTGTCATTTAACCATATGGTAAAGGGACGTACCTGCAAGCATCTACTGGATGTAGAACCTTTAAGGACGTACAAGGAGTTGTACATTTGATTTGAGCTTCTTCAGGAACAGAGCTTACATAAACTGTATAAAATGTCATTTCATTTTCTTGTAATTTTCTAATGTTCTTGAGGTATATTCATGATTTAGGGTTTTGTTTGCTTGTTTTTTGAAAAAATCATTTCCACAGCAATGAAACGTAATGAAATGTAATAAAATTACAATTAAAATGCTAATAAAAACAAATATTGGACATGCATACTATTATTATTATTAATTATATTATTATTATTATTATTATTATTAATAATAATAATAATAATAATAATAATAATAATAATAATAATAATAATAATAACAATAATAATAATAATAATAATAATAATAATAAACTATGTTGAATTTTATACCAAAGAGAAACAATGCATGACACTTAATTGTGCCTGACTTACACACACCTCCCTCTCCAGGAAAAAAAAAAAAAAAAAAAAATGAATCAGCTCTTTCTATTTATAAAAGTGCTGGCATTACCTTCCGACTTCTTGATGTGTATTCCCGCCTTGTGGACGAAAAAAGATACCAGATTGCAAAAGGCAGTAAAATTAAGAGTGATCTAATACTCCTTCAATGCTGTGGTCTGCTCTCAGTACTGTGACTGGGGGGAAAGAAAAGGAGGAGTGGTGCTTATCTCAGTGCTGCCGAGCAGTAGATGGTCATGTTGACACGGTTTGCTTTTGATTGGAGCTGAGGGTCTATCTGCAGCCTGCTTCCTCACTGTCCTCGCCTTAATGTTTGCTCTCAAAATTTGATCATGGAAAATTAATAAGCCTGAGCCACCCAAACTCTCTATCTGCTCTCAGTGGATACTCGCCCTGCTGTATGTTATTGTGTCTGTGAGAACAGGGTGTGTGAGTGTGCGTACGGGTCAGTAGTTACAGACAGCCCGGCTCTTATCTGGAACTTCAGGTGTGTCTTGATTAGGAAAGTGAGACAGGGAGGACAAGGATGAGTGTGTGTGCAGCTTCTGAGAGCCTGGTTCTTATCACGGTTCATGCACCTTTAGGTGTGTGTCTTGATTAGGGGAGAGAGAGAGGATGGGACAGGGACACAAGGGATGAAGGTGTGTATGTGTGTTATGTGAAAGGTACGCAGCTACAGACAATCTGGCTCTTATATGATGTGTGTGTGTGTGTGTGTGTGTGTGTGTGTGTGTGTGTGTGTGTGTGTGTGTGTGTGTGTGTGTGCATGTGTGGTTGATTTAATTAATCTACACTACCCCTCTGTTGCCCAAATCTCACTCTCCAGCTTTTCCCTTTCCACAGCACCGAGCTGTCTCCACATCTTCTATCCTCTCACTGCACAATGTGTGTGTAAACGCCCCTGATAGCATGCTGAATTTTCTCCATTGAGTGAAAGGTTTATATCTTATTCAGTAGCTCATGCTCTGGAAAATCCCTGTCTGGGAAATAGAGGTGTTTCTGAAAACTCTGCAGCTCGCTTTCCGGATAAAAGTTTCAGGAAATGAAGGTTTAAGAAAGGTCTTGAGGTGTGACCATTTTATAACATGGTAATTTTATAACAAGTAATAAATGAAGATTAAAACACTTGGCGAGGTGCAGTTTTAGGGAACTAGACAAGGGAACTAAATCAAGACATAACAATGGAAGAGTTCACATACTATGTTGAAGTTGATTGATTTTCTAGAACTTTTTTTTGTAAAAGTTAAAAGTTAATTAAAATTAATTCTACAGCCAAAATGCAGATAATTTTTGTATGCATATTTTTTATCTATCTATCTATCTATCTATCTATCTATCTATCTATCTATCTATCTATCTATCTATCTATCTATATGAAACTGAATTAAAAAATAAAAATCAATCACCCCATTTTGGAATGGAAGCAAGAGTGTAATTTCTTAAATTGGCATTTTGGCATTGGGCGATAAAAAATATTTTATTATGTGACACCAGCTGTGAGCACAAGCAAATAAAATTGTGCTTCACATTCCAAAAAGGTGTAATTTAGGAAATATTGAAAATAACTGTGCCACATGTGTGTCTTTTCAAACATTCAGAAATATTCTGAAATCTAATGTTACATTTTGTGGAAAAAGTGCAATAGGCCTCCGTGTGTTTGTAGAAAGGTCAAAAATAGAACTTGCAAGGTTTTAAGGTTAGAGATTTGGGATGAGAACATCATGCAAGCTGCATACACAAGAGATTTCACCATGGTATAGGTTCCTATTGTACTTATTTGCCAATATAATACAGGTACCACATCGTGATACATGATTCTACAGTACCAAGGTACATAATTTGCTACAATGGTACATGTAATATAGTATGGTACATGGTTCTATTATATACTGTAGTATTGCACTATGAAACACTTACCAGGATGCTGTCAAAAATATGTAATGCATGTTTATGTACCGTAACGGAAATATATATTTATATAGTATCCTTTACATTGGCATTTTACCTGTTATGGTACCCCAAAAAGTTACACTATAAATTGTTGAATACCATGTTACTATACTTCTTGGGTATCACAGAGGCTACCAATATTCAGCAGGTATCTAATATTGTATTGCCTGTGCTATACCATACCAGCAGTATGTACTAAAGCATATCCAATAATATACAATATGTAGACGCAGACTTGGTTTGCGAGTAACACGGTTTGCAAGTGTTCCGCAAGAAGAGCAAAAATTTTTAATACACTTTGACTTGAAAAACGAGCAAGTCTTGGTTTACAAGTATTATGTAGCATGGATGCGCTTCTTATTTTGACGCCGATCACAACTGAGCCAATGGTTTTTCTTTCTCTTGCGACGCGGAATTGTGGGTAATCGTTTCCCCTGCTTGGTCTCTTGGTCTACCTTGGCCTCTCACTGATATAATCAACATCCATGCTCGCGTGTACTGTACTGTTTACCCGTGACCATGTGTGTGCATGTAAAGCCTCTTTTACTTTTTGTTTGTATGTGTGTGTCCAGTGTGCACTGTTTATTATAACACATGTGTGCATATGTAAAGCAAAAGAAAGTCTCATAAAAGGGTTAAATATCCATTCTGTCTCGCTCCCTGTATCAACCTGCACTGATTCCGTTATGTGTGTGAGCACGAGTCATTGGACACCGTGCCCCTTCACACAAGCCCCTCAGTCCTCTTGCCTTCACACACCCCTCCTCCTCTCGCCTCATCTCTTACTGTGTAAGACAAGGATGAGAAGAGGAGAGGATGTCGCACACACACACACACACACACACACACACACACACACACACACACACACACACACACACACACACTTTTTTTACAGGTAAAGTGCACGTAAATTTGTTTTATTTTTACTCTATATTTTGTATTAATTATTTTTATGTATTTATTTTTTTGGGTTGTGGAATGAATAATCTGAGTTTTCATTATTTCTTATGGGGAAATTTGCTTTGGTTTATGAATGTTTTGATATAAGAATACATTTCCAGAACAAATTATGCTTGCAATCCAAGGTTCCACTGTATATATATATATTTTTTTTGTTTGTTTGTTGTTGTTCTTGTTGTTGTGTTGTTGTTGTTGTTGTTGTTGTTATTATTTTATTTTTATTTTTTTTGCTAGCTAGTTAGGCTAGTTGCCGGGCTTGGGATGAATCCAAACATCTAAGACCATGTTTGTAAATCACTCACATAAGGTGGGACCCCCTTCTGAAAAAAGTCAACTCATGTTGTCTTTTTAATATTCTATTAAATTTAAACTGAGTATACAGAGAGTTTGACCTCAGGAGTTTGGCTCTTTCATCCCTCTGCTGGGGCTCTCTGTGGCTTTGGAAAAGAAATAATGAGTATTTAATAATGAGTTTTTTTTTTTTTTTTCAAATGTAATTCTAAATCGGAAGATTACGGTGATCCTGTAACATTAAAATAAAACATGTTATATTTTTGGCCACTTTAAATATGCATCTCAACCACCGATGTGCGTCACCTGCCGGCACACAATTTATTGAGCTTTTCAAGCCCCGAGCTGCGTTCCATTCCAAAGTGTACTTCACAGGGTGCTCCCTGTGAAGTACAGGGTGAAGGGAACTTCCTCTGACAAAACTCCACCATTCGGAACACTCAAACAAATAAATGATTTCTTGATTTTAGAGAAATTTTAGATGTCAAAAGGGTTTTGTGGCTCCCTGTGTTTTCTTTTCTGTGGGAAACAGGGGGAACAGAGAGATTTGAACATAAAGCGATGTCCACTAGGTAAGTGATACATTCCTTTTACGCAACGAGGTATGATTCACTATGCACACTCACTCTCTCACTCTTCCCAAAAACTCAATTTGCTGGATATTTTGTGTGATTTGTGGGGACAGAGAGCTGTCATCAATATGCTGGAGCCTCAGAGAAATTCCAGGAGCGGTGAAATGTGCATGGTCTGGGAGATGGAGTGCAGTTTCAATTTTTTTTTATGTATGCATGATGAGATTATTAGTTATGTTCACAGCTTGTATAAATTTAAATTTACTGACCCCTCAAACTCAAAATGTAGCTAGCTAGATTCTTCAATTCTGCATTCATCCAGATTTTCGTGAGCCATTACTAAAGACCTCAAACTTCATAAACAGATCAACTTTATTAATCTACAGCAGTAGTTTCAAACAGAATACATTTAAATACATTCCTTATGTGCAATGCCACAACTCTGTACAGCACCTAAGCACATTCTCTTTGAAGTTTCTTGCTCAACAACCTCTGGCAATCTATGCTGGAACTAAACCTTCTAGCCATAGTTGTAGAAATGCCACTGTTCATCCAAAATGCTAAATTCAACAAACTTTTAACAACCATTATAGTCATCATTAAAATAGAAGAAAAAAAATCCACACAATCAAAAACAATTACACATGGCCTAATACCTACACACACACACACACACACACACACACACACACACACACACACACACACACACACACACAGTATATACCTAATATATTAGATAGCATGTTCATTCTTTACCATATTGCAATTCTAAAAATTGCAAAAAAAAATTCTAAGAAATATATACTACAGTATATATAATATATAATAGGTATAATATTTTGCCATCACTAAATTAAATATTGATTTAATAGAGTTTACATATTGTGGTATTGCTACTATTATGAATACCATTACTACTACTACTATTACTACTACTACTACTACTAATAATAATAATAATAATAATAATAGTAATAATAGTAATAATAGTAATAATAGTAATAATAATATGTAACTTCATTTTCTTTTATTGTTTTTCCATAAAAGATTGATTTATAGATTTCTTTCTGAAAAGAAAAGATTTGATGAATTTTATCCATCCATGTATGCAGGGAAGTTCAGGCTCTGGGATGTTGATTGGGGTTTTGGGTTTGAGCCCCGCTACTGCCAGGTTGCCACTGTTAAGCCATTGGGCAAGGCCTTTGACCCTATGCCTATGTACAATACCCAGCACTGAGATTCTGGGCATCCTTCATGCCAGTCCCAAGCCTGGGGAAATGGGTAGGTTGCAGCTGGAAAGGCATCTGGCATAAAACCTGTGCTAATAATTGGGTAATTACAAAAGTGGATTAAAAAAATGTTAAGACTCAGTAATAGTGCAGCAGACATTTAGTATCATAAAAACAAAAGGAAGGCAAACTACTAATTTTTAAATGTATAATGAAGCTTAGTTGCTTAAAAAAAACACCAACAGTAACGAAAAAGAAAAAAAAAAGGAATTTGTAAATTAAAAACTTGCAAACTTTCAGTGTTTACATATTTTCGGTCAAATTGGATAAATAGCTTATGACATTTAAAAAAAAAATCCTACATATCAAAAAGTTGAAAATCACTAAGTTTTACAGTTTTTCTACATTCACTGTTTCTAGATACATTTACATTCCACAGTGTTTCCCCCCCATAAAAAGCTATTCTGATCAAAAGACAAAAGACAATATTCACACTTATTGAGTACCCACAGTGCTATCCACAAAAGAGCTATCCGCTGTCGTGCTGTTTCGGTATAAACATTATGGCCTTATTGTGAATGAGTAAAAATCAAGTGATTTGGGTGAACCTTGATCAGAAAACACCGGATTGACATGGGCAAGAGAAAAGTTTGACAAACGAGAAGTGGCCAAAAAAAAGCATATACTGTATGTTTGTTCTACTTCAGGGGCCAGGAATTGAATCCTTGATCCTGGGGATGTGAGGCCACAAACCTAACCCCTATGTTACAGTACCTTTGGTTCATCATCAGCTTGAGAATATCTCCAGGACATCACTGTAAACATCGAAGAACCATTGAAGCTGAAAATATATATATATATATAATTTATAGCCTGGATGTTTGCTCTTTGCTGTTGTTTATCAGGATCAGTAAGCTACTTTAATTAAATTATTGCTTGACCCTTCATTTGACCCTTAAAACATGCTAGTATATGTCTGTATATAATTATCTACTCATATGCAATTAGCTGTAATTAAATTTGGAAGCTCTAGAGAGTAGAGTCATTAGAACTCTGTGTGCTTTCTTCACGTGCGGTACAGTTCAACTGGGGACAGTTGAGCAATTTCCCACAACAGGAAGGATGTATCCGCTTGTTGGATCTATGTATCAGCTTTTTTACAGTTGCTCGAAGTGCTGAAGAAGAGAAATAAAAAATCAGGGGGTCCAAACAGGCATTCAGGGTGCTGGGGAGCAGGGCATACACTCTCCATTCAGGACTCCTCCCTGTAATAAAACCCACAACATGGGACACATTGTAAGGCATGAAGCAGATGATGAAGACCAGGAGGGTGGCTAGGGCGAGCCCGATGGCCCTGGAACGCTTCTTAGCTTTAATGTTGGGTAAGCGGGAGAGAATGTGGATGAATTTCACGTAGCAGAAGCAGCAGATGATGAAAGGTGTACAGAACAGCACAGCAAACAATTCCAAACGGACAGGCAAAAGGATTTTCAACTGTTCGTCGCTAAACTCAGCGTAGCAGGCCTGTATGTTTGTGACATTGTCTTCACTATAATACTCAATGTACACAATACTGCAATGAGCCATGGAGACCACCCAGAATATGACACAGGCAATCCAGGCGTATCGAGGATGTCGTCTGAGTTTGTACTTGATCGGAAAGGCCACTCCTAGATAGCGCTCCACACTGATAGCCGTTAAGAGAAACGTGCTGTTATAAATGGTTGTGTAAAAGAAGAATCCTGTAAGAGGACAGAGGAACTCAGGCAGGGTCCATTTCATGTCGTCAGCTTCTTTCATGCGGAATGGAAGGATGAAAAGGAAGATCAGGTCTGATATTGTGAGGCTGAGCAAGAGCACGTCAATGGGCGTAGGTCGCTGCCTCACTTTTTGAATAAAGGTGTAGAGAGCCAACAGGTTGGCAGGAAGGCCGATGATCAGTGTGATACCATTCACCGCCAGGACCAAGTTTCTTAGATGTTCTGTCCATCCCATGGTTGGCTTTTAATGCAATCGTCCTGCAAGAAGAAACATTATCATTTTGATATTAATAGAAAGTTTTGTTCTCTTTAATTCACCATTTCAGTATGCCGTGACTTTTACTTGAAGAGCAGTTCTACTTAACGCTAGCTCTATTTTCATAGTTACTAACACGGTATTTCAACATCCATTACTTCCAGCCAAAACTGCTAAATTTGTTTTCTTTCCTGAAACAGAGAGAAACTCTCAAATGCTGAATGACAACCAATTAGCAAACCTCTCAAGCTAAAGACGTGCATTTGCTGAAAAGAAGAATTGCCCTTCATTCAAAAGCAGCTCAGAATTCCACAAGAGGCTTACTTTTAGAAAAAGACCGCGTGCTGCCAGAGCTTTACAGAATGTTTTTTTTTTTTTTTTTTTTTAGCTCAGTCTATATAAACCATTAAGCTCCATTTACACACTTTAAAAATAACATCATTACACCATCACAGTCAGGACTTTCAATTCCTTAAAGGTTCTACAGTATGTAGGATCACCCAACTAAGTGTTTTCCAATCAGTATATCATGTTTTTGAAAGCCAAGAAATCTTTTATCATATTGTAAACACTCCATTTGTTCAACGTATACTGGCCCATCTTCATCTGGTGGATCCAGAGAATATACCGTCCATCACATCGCATCATACAGCACACATCTACATCGGTGGACAATTAAGAGCAGCACGTCTACCGTAGTGGGGACTCTGGAGTCGTTAGGTAGTGACACTACATGGTGGGTCACCATGAGCTCCTTATTTTCTTCTTAATACCTAGAATGTGTCAAGAAACACTACATATGACATTGTATGATTTTACTAAATAGACTTCACCCCTCAGTCTTGCTCTGCAGACAATTGTACAGCGATTATCAGTTAAATGATACCTAAATCTGCTACACGCTACAATGGTTCTGCAAGGTTCCTAATTTCCAACGGGATCCAAAGAAGATGTTTAAAAGATCTCTGGCGATGTTCTGTCATTGCCTAGCTCCCGAGAAAAGACTCATCTTAGAAAACAGGTACTTTAAATCCTTGATTGTATTGGTAAGGGTTCTTCTTAAGTAAGTTAACTTATTTAATTTAACTGAAAAATCTTTATCCCAAGGTAATAGAGGTTTTCCGTTTTAGGGTCAATGGGTTTGCCCAGAGAAACCACACAAGAACTTTGAGGAGTGAAACATTATGTGTGCCTAGTAATAAAGGTGTTGATGAAAATGTAAACATTCCTACCCTGCAATATAACAGCATGACAGTAGAGTTATCCTATGTCAAAAAAAAAAAAATGAACAAGAGGTTAAGCCTTTACTAAACACTTCACTTTGAACATTTGTCGTCGGTAAGCTGAAAGGTAAGGCATAGGTTTAACTTCATTTCTAGCTACTTGAATGTGCTCTCATGCATTACAGCTTCCACTTATTTGACGTAAGATTGCATCCAGAGGTTCTGTCAATATAGAGATTATAATGGATGGCGTATTGGAATGATTTTATAAAAATAAAATTACAAATGCACCAATAGTTATCCTAAAGAAAAGCTATTACTTGCACATTTGTTCTGTTTTTTTGTTGTTTTTTTCATTGATTTGACAAATTTTACATCTAAGTATTTGGCAAATACCCTTATGCAGAGCAGCTTATATATGATCTTTTTTTTTTTTTTTTTGAGGATTTGAGGGTTAAGGGCCTTAAGCACTGGCCTAACAGTGGTAACTTGGCCCAGCAGTGGTAACTTGGTTTGAGCCCAAGCCTTTTCAACCACTTGTCCAATGCCTTAAACACTGTGCCACCCTTAATAATATGTTTAAACAGGTTTTTAAACATATTCTTTTAGGTCTTACAATGAATTTGTAAGTAGAACTTTAGCAAGTAAAATGAATTAAGTGTTTCAGAAATAGCTAAGTTTTTTTGTGATTAAAAAAAAATGCAATTAGACATACACAAACCCAATCTACTTACCTTTGTTATTCTGTGTGAAGTTATTCGTGCTCAGATGGGTCCAATACCACTTGAGTGCTTTTTATAATGCTTGGCCAATATTGACACACACTAAAAAAAAAAAAGAAGCAGTTACATCCGCTTTAACACGAGTACATCGTCTGAAAGTCTGGTATTTGATCATCAGTTTTTGCCATATTTTTCCCGTCATAGGCTTCTCAGCATAGACTTACTGAAGGGATTTCCAGGAAGTGCATGCACACCTGAATGCCGTATTAATTATTAATTTTAATTGAATTTAATTTGTATAGAGCTTTTAACAGCGGCAATTGTCGCAAAGCAGCTTTACAGAAGCAAAAGAAAATTATGAAAGTGTGCATGAAATGTGAAAAAATATGTATGAATCAAAATGATCAGATTGTTTCTGATGAACGAGCAGAGGGTGACGGCGGCATTGAAAAACTCCCTGAGATGTCATAAGGAAGAAATCTTGAGAGGAACCAGAAAGGGCAAATCATTCTCATTTGGGTGATAACGGATAACAGTAATTGTTTGGCAGTTATACTGTGTGTTACTGATGTGTTTAAGTTAATATGTTCAGTTTATTATTGGAGGCTCAGTTACAAAACTGCAGGAAATTTCAGTCCTGAACTATTGAGCAACATCAGTCACAAGTCCTCAAAGAAATGATGTCCATCAGCCGAGGCCAGGCCTGTCTTCATGGTCAAGTGGAATCATCCCCAGTCACCACACGCATCCCAGGCAGACCACACGGGGCAACGAGATCTCCAAGCAGAAGTTGGGCGCCAGGATGAGTTAGGACAAGTCCAGAGGGTAGAGCGGGTCTGGATCACTGGCAGCTCGGTGTCAGAATCACATTCACAATGTACGCAATACTGGATCATGAAAATCAGTCACCAGGATCATTAGGATGTGTGTTGATGTGGCTGGAAAAGATAAACCCCAAAATGGATTATGGTTCTTTAATGTAGTTATGTTTTGCTTTCAGGTTTTGCTTCTAGTGGTCAAGTGAAGCATTGAGAATTTAACACGTTTTAACAGCAAAGCTTAAACACCTCATTAAGCTTCTTTTCACCATTCCTACTCTTAACTTCATCTTAAAACATATCAACAGATTAAATAATCACAACTTCAGTTTCTATGTATTTTTCTTGTAGATCCAGAGGTGGGCAAAGTACTGTACACAAATGATGTTTTTGAATAAAAATCAAGATACCCTAAGGAAAATAGAAGATTTCCAGTTTTACTTGAGCAAAAGTACAAAGGAGCTTACCTTCAAGTATCAAAACTACTGAGCCTGTATTAACTGTATTAATTCGTCATAGTAAAAGAGTCTCTCTATCGCTCTCTTTCTCTCTCTCTGCTTACCGATTGCAAACATTCCGTTTCATCACTTTCTGCAACCGTCTGCACTTCTGATTTCAATCACTTTCTACATATTTGAGGAAGACAAATCATGCAATCAAACAAAAGTAAATGCAAATATTACCCCTCCAAATACAACACAACACTCTTGTTATGTAACGCAACAGTGTGCAGAAATGTAGTGAAATAGAAATTATAAATATCGGTTTATAGTACGTAGTGGAGTAAAACTAAAAAGTGTATGCTAATCAAACTATTTAAGTATTTAAGTACAGATATGGGAAATATGTATTTAAGTACAGTTACAAAGTTAATGTACTTAGTTATCTTCCACCACTGGTTAGATATATTATGTCATATGAATATTAATACCAATACCCCCATTCCATTCAGCCAAATTTGCTACCAACCACTTCCGACGTGTGCTCATTTGAAATCGACTCTTGTTGCAGTGATACCAATTTGGTTAATTTTTCAAGCGTAGTGACACCACATCGAGGAATTAATGTATTACCAAAATCATAAGGACATAAAAGGACTCCACAGTGAGTTTTGACATGAGGGAATAATAAAGTGTTCGTGACATGATAACGTTTCAATAGTGAGCGTTAAGGAATTTAATGATGTTATTCCATGTCCTAAAGAATTGATAACGAAACCGTACACATGAACCAGAGACAACATCAGAGGCGTCTTACCTGGGCCAAGGACAAAAAGGACTGGGCTGTTGATCAGTTGATCACGTACAAATGAAAGTAAATTTTGCATTTCATTTGGAAATCAAGGTCCCAGAGTCTGGAAGAAGAGAGGAGAGGCACGGGATCCAAGCTCTAGTGTAAAGTTTGCACAGTCAGTGGTGGTTTGTGGAGCCATGCCATCTGCTGGTGTTGGTGCACTGTGTTTTATCAGGTCGAAGGTCAGCACAGCTCTACCAGGAAGTTTTAAAGCACTTCATGCTTCCCTCTACTGAACAGCTTTATAAAGATGATGATTTCATTTTCCAGCAGGGCTTGGCAATATAAGTACAGTGGAACTTTGGATTGCGAGTACTTTGGTCTGCGAGTGTTTCGCAAGATGAGCAAAAATTTTAAATAAATTGGAACTCCGTAAATGAGCGAGGGCTTGAAATACGAGCAGTATTGTGGGTAATCTTGTGTCACTTGTATAGTCTAAATATACAGTTATATATATATATATATATATATATATATATATATATATATATATATATATATATATATATATA
>JAAGKR010011168.1:0-20251 GCA_011419295.1 Clarias macrocephalus | reverse complement strand
ATGCCTGTCGTGAGTGTGATAACACTGTCAGTGTAACAGACTTTTGTTTAGTGAACATAAATAATGCAAACATATCAACCTTGGAACATCCACTTCACAACAGCCACAATCAGATTAGTGGACCAGACCTAACTTGCTGTGTAATGAGCACTACACCTCCTCATCCTCCTCCTCCTGCTTCCCACAGGCCTGAGCTCCTGGAGCAGTTGTGGAAAGCCAGAGCAGAGAAGAAGAAGCTGAGGAAGACCATCCGTGAGTTTGAGGAGGAGTTCTACAAACAGAATGGAAGGTGAGATAGAAGTTTCTCCATACAGGAACTTGCATACAAACACACACACATGCAAACACACTTTAATTCTCATGAATGTAATGATAAAACAAACACTATTAAATCTAAGCTCAGGATAATAAAAATGGCGTTTTCACATTTGGGCTCCATCGTTTCTGAGAACAGACGAAAAGTCTGATTCGTTTTGATTAGTGAGAATACGATCAGTATTCTCCGCTTGAAGAGGTGGACACGGATCAAATCGGACAGGGAAGCAGTCACACCCGAGAATGGAAGTAGATCGCCGTTTAAACACGACATCATCAGTGTCGTCCTTCTCCTCGAAAATCTGTGTGCTTGTAAACTGTGACCGTCTCATCTATTAACCTACACAGCCATAGCTGAAACAGTAGGAAGACATGCAAGAGCATCGCTTTGGGCATTTTTCCATAAATATCAATAAAATATATATATATATATATATATATATATAGCTTGAAGGTTAACTTCCTTCTTCTGTTCTCTTTAATAGCGACTCAGAATTCGGTGCATACTGCCACCTGTTGTACCGAAGGGTATAAATACACGAGTACCTAAGCACAGTGCACAAAACACAATGTGAGTGCTAGCTAGCTTGGGAGTGGGCAGGGGGAAGCAGTCGTTCCTGTGTGCATGGTACAAATCACTCGTGCCTAATATGAAAACGCCCTAAAAGATGGAGAGATCAGATTTTACTGCAGATCTGGGAAAGGTTGTACAAAGTAAACCTACACACAGCTGTAAGTGTCTATTATGGATGAACTGAAAATAATAATTTTGAGGATTTCAGCACGAACTAAAGCACACGTCGCTGCTCTTCCACTAGGAACGTACAGAAGGAGGACCGCACGCCCATGTTGGACGAGTACAAGGAGTATAAACGCATCAAAGCCAAACTGCGCCTGCTCGAGGTCCTCATCAGCAAGCAGGACTCGTCCAAGTCCATCTAGAATCCAGCCTGCAGCGTCAGAGATGTCGACCCCCCCCCTACACCACCACCACCATGTCAACTACATCACATCACGAAACAAATCGAGCACTTTTGCTCTCCAAGATTCGACAGGAGGACATTCTCTCTGTTCCAGTTTCCTTTTTGTTTAATTTTGCCTGCTTGATTTTTTTTTTTTTTTTTTAATTATTATTATTATCGTCGTGAGAACTCCTCAGCATGAAGAGGGACACACTCGGCGTTTGAGCCACTTCGACAAAAAGTGTGTGTGTGCGTGTGTGTGTGTGTGTGTGTGTGTGTGTGTGTGTGTGTGTGTGTGTGTGTGTGTGAGTGGACACCAAGAACAGAACTTCCAACCACATATCCAGTCAGCAACTTTTCACAGACTTGGACCATTTATTAAAGCTACATCCCCAAATCCTGGGGACACGATACACACTGTGTGTCCTGGACAGAATTCTGTGTCTGTATAAATAACCTACTCTGTGTATGCACATTATGTTTGTGTAACAGTATGTCCATGTTAGATCTAGAGGTTACTGATATTATACTCTGAATGTGTTTCTTTTTCCTTAGCTATTTGCTAACGAGATAAACAGGAGAACATGTTGGTGCTCTTTTTTTTTTTGTTTTTTTGTTTCTCTGTTTAATATATACACGCGACTCCTCAGCGACCTGAGGGTTGATCAGACTGACCAGAGAATTTAACGCTGATTTTTAAGCTCGACTATCATATAGTATTCCTTCTCACGTAGATCCTTGTCTAAGTACTGTGTAACTAGATGTGTATTTATTTATAGCACTTCTTCACTGGTGTAGATTAAAAGTTCTGTTAGTCTACGAGTAAAACATCACACTCAACGAGGTAGTAACGAGTGTGTTCTAAGCTGATGTAATGAAAGTTAAGTTCCAGAGTCAAGAGGTCATCTTGCGCTCAGTCATGTAGCGCACTTGGGACATAATCACTAAGCCCGTAGCGGAGTTAATCAGCCCAGGCTGCTGGAAGGTCACGGCATGAAGCAGTGGTGCGTGTCCTCTAGGACAGTGCAGCTGTACTGAAATCCTGACAAACCTCAGTCAAGGAATTTAACAGGAAGTCGGAACTCGTTTTGAAACCTACATTCCATCAGCTTTACTTGCTCTAAAGAAAGAAAGAGACTGTAACGCATCATCATGGACACTTTAACTTTTCTGTTGAAGTCACTTCCTCATCATCATCATCATCATTGACTTGTCCAGATGAACTGTTCCTCCTGGAGGACACTGTAGCTCAGTTAAACTAATCACTGACCTGAAACCCATGACAGCAGTTATATGTTATAGTTAAAATCATCAAATGTTTTATAAAGACTTGTTTCCATGCAAGCAGCTCGAAAGTCAAAGGCACACCGATGTGTTTGCATTACGCTCTGAGCGCTGGGTGCGAAAACAACAGGCGCTTGTTTTGACAGCGAGCCTGAGTCATCGGTGTTTGTGTGTACAGTTGTAACGAGCGAACTTCCTCTGAAGAAGAAGCACTAGATGAGAAATCGAGGTCGGCGGATGCACTCGGCTTTTTCTCGAGTCACTACGCGTTGGTGAATGTAGGTAAAAAATGTTTTTTTGTTTTTTTTTTTTCCTGAAAGGTGTAGGAGGAGCTAGTGAAGTTATATTTGCACAGCATTCTGAGAATGCAGCCCACTTGTTTGTTCAGATTTGCTTGTACATTGAGGCACTAATTGTTATCCGAAGGATGGTACTTTTTTATGCATGTAGATCCCCTGTCACTGTGCAACGGTTACATGAGGATAATCTTTCTTTTTTTTGTTTGTTTGTTTGTTTTTAAAGACTATTATTTTGTACTCATTTTATAACCCTCATTTTCAAACGATCCATCTTTACAGTGTAGTTCCTAAACTATACTTCTGCTTGTTTTGTACGTGTGTCAGTAGTGAAGTTGCATGGCAAATGTCTGTATTTTTGAATTTTTGTGCCATGAAAAAGAAGCAATAACAAGGCACCGAGGTCTTTATCAGTGGAATGAGACGACATCTGCATCCGGTGTGTGCATCTCCAATAAATGGCTTGTGAGACAACACTCGTGCATAAAGACATGCTTTTCCTTTATTTATTTATTTATTTATATATTTTTACCAATACTGTGCTTTGTAACTACTGAATCTTCACCAGCCTTCCAGGAATAAATAAGGTTTGGATAAGTAATTGAAATGCAGCAAGGGAGAAAGCGAGCACACTGCAAGCCAGTGCAAAGAGGTTCTTTCTCTCTGCTTTTGTTAAAGGTGTGTGGGGTTATAGAGTTCTGCTGCTACCCACTGACTCTTCACCTACATTTTGAAACCATAGTGTAAGTAAATCAGCTCTTGCTATTCGGTTTGCAAAAAAACAAAAAAAGAATTACTGTTATTACTGTTGTAATTTTACTAGATGCATATTTTCTAAAATTTAATGCATTTTTACTACATCTAAGAATGAGAGCATCAGCCTTGCAGCACAGACTGAACAACCAGGGAATGTTTAACAGGCACATTTATCAGGGTTTTTTTTTTTCCTTCAGAAAACCCTGGAGACTTTCTCCATGGCCTTTTTTTTTTTTTTTTTTTTACAATGTCCTTACTTCACATGCTCATGATGAATAAAATTTATTACGACATGTCTTTTTTTCTTGACAAAACGAACTGACAGCAAAAAAAAAAAAAAGCAGGATAAAACAAAATACAATACGCAAGATTAGAAAGTAACACAGGTTATTTTTTAACCAAGCAGCACGCATAACAGTTTATTTTCCAACGAATGTCCATTAACAATTTACTATAATGATCATTATTATTACTATTGCATGTACTGTAAACAAAATTGTTGTGCTTGCAATCATGTGTAGTAATCTAAAAGGCTCACAAAAGAAAAAGTCCACATGAGGAAATCTTATACTGGTGCAGGCTGAGGTTTTTTTTTTTTTTTTTTTTTTACAATGTGGGGGTTGTTTCCATGGCGATGTGTAGCTGGGCAGATTTTAGGGTGACCAGAATGTGAAATATTAATATATTCTATTACATAAGAAATAAAACATAGTAAAGCATGCTGTTTTTGAACAACAATCAACATGATGCTGTTACTGTTTATACAAGCATTTATTTCCCACTAACTGCATGTTATTAGTAGTGTTTTATTTCTCTTATTACTATAGTAAATTGCTAAAGATTTATGAATAAAAAAATAAAAATAAGGAACACTTTTTCTTTTTTAATAATCAGTTTATAGTCACATTTAAGGACATGGAATGCCTGCAAACCAGGTTCGATCCTGTTATTACTTGTATGTTATAGCAGCTATGAACAGCCTCCCATTTTTCCTTAATCAATAAGAACAAAGAGAACTTTAGTGTTAATGGTTACAATGACTTTTACACATCATACATTTCACCATATCAACACACTTTTTAAAAAAAATCCTTTTTTAGTGAAGCATCCACTAGTTGTTATTGCTACAATAGAAACAATAATCGATTAATATATGTGCATTAATATAAACCTGTGGTTAACCTATAGAAACTTAACACTGTCTGACCAGTTATAACTGAGAAAATCAACAACACTGCGGAATTAAAATCTAATATTGCTTTTGTCTTTTATTTGCTGATGACTCCCATATGTTGCTGATTAAATGACTGCTGCCCTCAAGTGGTCAGAGCTGTTATGACACCAATTATTTGATGCACACACATTTCATTGTGGGAAAACATGGAAAAGACTATGTTAATTTAATGATGCAATTCTTTTAGAAAGATATAAAAGTCCAGTGATCAGATTACACACCATCATGTACACAGTTGCAGCTAATGCAGATACCGATTAACAAGCATTAACAAGATCTGGTTGTCACCATCAGTTCTGACACAAGCACAACCTGTTCCAATAATTCAACTCAAGTTAAAGGAGTATTTTGTGACTTATTGCACTCTGCTGCCTGTAAGAAGAATAGCAACTGCAAGTGTTGACCCTTTCTTTGACTGAGCAATGTTTCGGCACAAGCCTGAAATAGAAAAAGTCCAGATATCTACTCCACTGCAATACCACAATTCAGTTTTTCTTAGCCAACATTGAAACTGTGTCTTTATTACAGGCTGAAAAAGCAGCTTTAAGTAAGTGGCACGGTGGCGTAGTGGTTAGCATTGTGGCCTCACACCTCCAGGGTTGAGGGTCCGAGTCCTGCCTTTGGTTTTATGTGTGTGGAGTTGTTGTGCATGTTCTCCCCGTGCTTTGTGGGTTTCCACCCACAGTCCAAAGACACACACATGCCATTTCCAAATTGCCCATAGCAAGTGTGTGTGCTTGTGCCCTGCGATGGTAGGCACCTCCTAGTGCCCACAGTCCCCCCTGGCTAGGCTCCATGGTATAGACAATGTGTTAGAGTGAGTGTGCTTTAACTGCATAGTCACACAGGACTTGCGTTTTAATACTGTTTAAAACCGTTTATGGTAAACAATACTGCTAATGAATCAATCCATTTGGAGATTTCTTTCATGATAAATATAATAAACCATTGCTTTTGTAATCACACTTGGCTCTAAGAGAAGCTCTCAACCTGAATAAATGTCCTATAAATTGAGTGTAACATTCTCTCACTGTCGAGAAAGCTTATTAGTGAAACGTGATTTCCAAATCCATGCTGCTTTTATTGTATTTAAAATCCTGACTGTTCTTTTCCTATAGAAAATACATCTGTTAGAAAAATGTTACACAGACGAACATTTTATTTTATTGCCATTGAAATGCATGCTGGCGCGGTTAAATCTACTTAAAGTACAATGTTTAAAGAGGAAGAGTGATCTATCAGTCTGAAACAAACACCCAGAGTTCTAGACTGAAATTCACACCCGGTTGCCATTTTTTGTCTATTAGGTGCACCAGTCTTATAGTAACACTCCTTGAGGGGCGTTTTATCTGATCAATTATTCTCGAATCTAGTTCATTTTGAGGGTCCACGATTAATGAATGTAGCTCATCATCAGCCAGGGCAAAGCGACCACTACGGGATCACCGCTAAACATTTTGTAGTATGGAGTGTTTCTCAGCACAGCGGTGACACACACACAGGAAAGCGTGTGTCGTGCATGTGTTCATCACTCTCTAGCCTCTTCGTCAGTGTTTGACCTCAGCAGCACTACTGGCTGAATAGAAATGCGATGCAGTGACATGAAGTCATTTAAAATTCCAGTGACTGCTGCTGATATTGTGAGAACAACAAAACACACTACAATGTCAGTGTTAATTAAGGCTGGGCTGAGAATAACTGAAATTCTGCTGAGGACCGACTATAATTGTGCATACAATATGCTGCAAAAATGCCGACACTGCAGGCAAGAAGACAGAGAGAGATCTAAAATTAATTGTGCCAAAGAACGCTAATCTGCAGCTCCTTTATTTTATTTTCCCCTAAAAAAAAGGACACCTGCCTTCTTCAACTTGTCCTTTCCCACTGTTTATTTATTTATTTATTTATTTTTACCAGAATCACTTGATTAAGTTTAGATTGCCTATTGCTTTAGCTTTAAAAGGCAGAAAAGCATATTGCTCTCTCTCCTCTATCAGCATAGCAAAAAAAAAAGTGAGGGGAAAAAAAATTGAATACACCTGCATAACCTGACACCTCTGTCATCTCAGCATTTACCAGATCAGCTCGTTCTGGTATATTTGGACACCAATGTTTCTATCCCTGACCTTTTCAACAGTGACTTCACGTCAAGGTAGTAGTGTATCATATACCTGCTCCGGTACATTATTCTGAATGTCTCCTTATGTTGTAGTTAATACTTGGTCATTTGACATTTATCTCGGTTCACGTAAACGTTTGGTGCACCTAATAAACTGGCTCCTCGAGTGCATCAGTGAACAGGTCTGCCTGATAATAGTATTTGACATTCATTTGGCACGGTTTCTCTATAGTGTTAATGACCTGTTTCTCTGTGTCCCAGCACAGATTTTTTAAAAACTAAAATATTTAAAAATGTTATGGCACACAAGCAGCTGGCTACGGCCACGCTCCGATTAATCAATTGCTGTGAAGAGTTGCTTCTACAGTACATCTATTCCTTCCAAGAGTAAAGAATACGAGTTTGAGGAAAACCTAGAATACCATCTTGTCCTGCTAGAGGTTTAACTGATGATACTCAGTGGTGCGAGCTGGTTCAGTTCGCAGTAGTGATGTTGAGTGATGCTGAAGGCTGTGATGATGGAGGAGGATACGAACTACACCAAGGACAATAGTCATTAATCAGTAGTAGAGCAGAGAGATGGTACATTCTGTACCTGTAGTTTAAATACTGCTGTTTAGATCTGCGTGCCAGGTTGAGTGACCGCTTCACTTCACTTTTCCAGCCCTTTTTCCCCCCGTTTTTACTGATGATTTTACTGAGGTCTGCGGTAATCAGCCGAAGCAGATGGCACATTCCGAGGGCATTTTAGCGGTCGATCTGGCACGATTTCCGCATCATCATGGTAAGCGCAGGCTCAGCGTGACCAGGGCAGAGAGACACTCCTCCCACAGAGCAGCTTTAAATGATGGTATGTCTACCTCGGCCTTTCGTTTCAGTCCGCGAGCTCCTGCTCACCACAGCGTTTAGTCATAACAGCTTGTCGATAACCGACACCCCTGAAATGAAAGTAAGACCAGTAAGCAGAGCGTGTGTGTGTGTGTGTGTGTGTGTGTGTGTGTGTATAGATCAATCTGAGAATAAGCAGTCTGCAGCAAGGGTCTCACCTGCGTAGCTGCGTCCGTTGCTCATGTTGGTGGGGATCAGACTCCACTTGTCAGTAGCAGGGTTGTAGAACTCTACAGAGGACAGGTTACACGAGCCGTCGTCCCCACCGATAACGTACATCAGGCCGTTTATGGCACACACTCCTGCACAAGTCATGATACACACACACCTGTAGCTTAAATGTGTTTGGAACTTTCTTGACATGGGAGAATACAAAGCATTCAGGAAAACATTACTTCAGTGTGTGAAGTAAATCTGGTGGGTTTTTCCTCAATAATCATAGAATTATACAGTATAATTTCTAAGATAGCTTAAAACAATTTATTCACAAAATTCAAAGAAAGCGTAAACAAAAACAAAAAAACAAAAAAAAAAACACCAATACCCCTGGCAGTGACAACCCTCTATGAACCCTAATGAAATACACCTTTCTGTAAAAAGTGTAATGGTATTAGAACATAATCCATCTGGAACTTCATCATAGCTACGAAAATTCGTAAGCCTTCTCTTACGAATTTTCAAGACTAAGAACCGAAATTTTGCCAGAAATAATTTTCTGCGTATGAACGAATCAACCAAATGGCAGCTAAGTTGCGCATATGCCAGGCGCTGTTCAAAATTGTTTGCGTCAGTAGAATGCCAAGCAAAGAGAGTTTATATACATATATTTTTTTTCAAATCAGCGAAAACTGTTTAGAAAGATTCAACTCAGAATACCAGCACTGATTTCGCCATGTGTTCAAAAGCTACATTATTTATCAAGCTTTTTTTTTTATAAATTTTTTTTTTGGTGGCTAGAATCTGCATTTACATTATTTCCTACGAGAAAATTCATATCGCAGTACAAATTTTTGCCTTGGAATTAATTAAATTCGTATGTCGAGGTTCCAAAGTATGATTGGTAATGCTGACTGCACCCCAGGCCTCCTAAAATCAGCACCGGACTTCACTATTGCTTTTGTAGCTGAATTAACAAATTTAAACAACCATGCTCCAAACTTCGGTGGAAAGCCTTTCCAGATGAGTGGAGATTATTTGGTGTGATGGTCAGGGACATGAAATGAAATCCGGACACTAATTAAGCGCTGCATCTCTTGCTTTGTTTACACTTAGATAACACCTATTTTTAATGTTTTATTTTTATTTTAGGTGTTCATTAGGTTCAGCTTTGTATATACACCTGCATATACAGCACCAGTCAAAGGTTTTTGACACAGGTTTGAATTTATTTTCTACATTCTAGAACAATACTGGATTTTGTTAGAACTTATAAATAAAACATATGGCATTGGCCAGCTGTTCTGGAATAGTTATTGCAAGAATATCAATGTCAAGTGCATTTGCAAAACCCATCAAGCACCATGATGAAACTGGCTCGCATGAAGACCCTCCCAGGAAAGCAAGACCAAAGCCTACCTCAAAGTTGCTGCAGAGGAGAAGTTTATTATATAGCCTCGGAAATCACCAATTAACAAACAGCACCTCAGATTAGAGCCATTACAAAGGCTTTACAGAGCATAAGTAGCAAACACGTCACAATATCAACTGTTCGAAGGAATTATTGCATATTTTGGACGCCTTTTACGATGTAGAATGAAATACAAATCAGGAAAGGCCATGGATTTAGAAGTTGTGTACAAACTTTTGACTGGTAGTGTACATGCAGTAGGAGGTGCTGTAACTACTCTCTGACTTGATGCATCTAAACACTTATCCATCACAAAAACCATCCTAGTGATTTATTTCTACGCACTCTTCTGAAGATGCTCACCTGCATTCCTCCTGCACATGTTCATGTCACACACCTGCCTCCAGCTGTTAGTAGCAGGGTCAAATACCTCTACACTCTTTCTCACAAGTGGACCATCGTGTCCCCCTGCCGCATACAGCTGCCCATTCAGCACTCCTACACCTGCGTGTGCACACACACACGCACAAACCACAGTAAACACAATGTTTATGTTATGTGAAGTTTACGATGCCGGTTAAAGCGTCAGCAGATGGCAGCACAGTACAAATGATTGTAGAATCAGTTCATTACCTGCTCCACTGCGTCTGGTGCTCATGTCGGCTACGTAGTCCCATTTGTTAGCGACGGGATCATACTCTTCTACAGTGCTGAGACACTGACGAGATGCACCATCGTATCCCCCAACTGCATAGAGTTTACCTGAAAACACACATTTGCATAAAATTAAATACAACTTATACGTGTTCATATTCATAAGGCACCTGCGCTGCGTGAACGGTTGGTTTCTTGTTAGTATGTTTTGAGGACCTGCTAAGGACCTGCAGTTTGTCCTGATTATATACAGTATAATCAGGCATCATCTTGTTTGCCTTGACAGTCAAAACTGTGGTGTGTTATTTAATTATTCATGTTTAATTCCCTCAAAAGTGGTAATAAGATTTTTAATTATTAACTTTAACAATGCCTTTACAAAGTTTTTACACAAGTTGAAAGAAGTCCTTGAAAAATTAAGACAGCAACAACCCAAGCTGTCTACCCACCCCTTTTCCTCTTTGTGTAGTACTTTCTTCTTCTGATAATATCAAGTCCCACTGCACATATATTTCATTGTTTATATTATTATATTATAGTGTGATCATCTGTTTTGTTTTATTCTTACATCCTCTTTATTGATGCTGATCTGTGAGCGCTACTAAAAAAAAATTGTTGTATTACAACAGTCTCTTATTACAGTGTTAGTAAACACTAGGTGAAATTAAAACATTGATTAATTTAGACTTTGTCAATAATAATCAAATAATCAATTAATCAATCAGTAAGCATGTTTCCAATTCTGGCAAAGTTTTAAACCATGGCATAGTTTTTACAAGATAAAAGCACAAGTGTAAGAAACTGAAAGTCCTGGGTTAAGATTTGCTGCCAAGCTTTTAGAAGCAGTGCTGTGTGGTGGAGAAATGAGATAAGAAACAAAGCAGTGTTTCATAACTTGAGCTGAAACCAAATTTAGTTGTGTATTTAACAAAGCATGTGAAATGAAAGAGTGTTTACCGTCCACCACTCCCACCCCCACACTGCTTCTCCTGGTGTTCATAGGAGCCACAAAAACCCAATCATTAGTCTTGGGGTTGTACGCTTCCACTGAAGCCAAACCTAGGGGGAAAAAAAGATCAGAGTGAGAGTGAAACGATGCCTACACATGTAACCTACTCAGCAACCACACAACACACATACACAAAGATATTACATCATTACATTTGGCATTTTCTCGAACAGAAAACCTGTTCATCTAAACCAGTACATCTACCTGCTGCTTATAGTATAATCCACTAAAACAGACTTTTTCCTCCTTCTCCAATTCTGTGCCAGCACACGTCAATGTTTTCCCATTATCAGAAATGCGGTGTATTTAGCTGAGACATGTTAATCTTCAGATGCAGCTAACAATCAGGGACAACAGTTGTTTACCATGAATTACACGCCCAAAAGTTTGTGCACACCTGAGGATCACACTCATATGTGCTAACCTTCACTCTTCTTAGAAGGTTTTTCACAAATGGCTATGCCAATATTAATCATTTTGGGTACTGATGTTGAGCAAAAAGGCCTGAAGTGCAGTCATAGCTCCTGTTCCTTTCGCTTCATGCACTTCCCTTCTAACCGCTGACAAGCACTTTGCTCTGAAATAGGGTCAGTCTGGGCTCATCAGACCACATGATCGTTTCCCAGTCCAATCTTTATGCTCCCTAATTAACTGAAGCCTTTTTCTGATTAGCCTCACTAACGTGGTTTTCTTATCGCCACACAACTGTTTAGACCCAATCCTGTGACTTCTAATCACATTGTGTGTATATGAAAATGATTTTACATTCACTATTAAAAACAAAGCAGATTTTTTTTTACTAAGCAACTTGACCAAGTGATCACTATTCACGTTTATTTTTCCACACAGCTGACAGTCCAGCACCTTCCTTACAGGTTTTGATAATGTGTTGAATGGTTCTAAACCAAGTTCCAGTAACTTAAAATCTCTTTAATTGATTCCTTGCTTGATGCAACCCAATAATTTTCCCCTTCTGAAATGGCACCCTTTTTTTGGCCAGGCAGTGTATAATGTTACAGCATATTGTGTGCTTCCAACTTTGTGACAAGCTTCATAGGTGTGATAGTCAGGTTTCCAGAGTGTTAAGGTCACAGTCCTTCCCTGTTGTATTGGGATGGAAATGCCCTTTGCTTTGTTTTTGCTATACACCAAAGACATTTAGGTATGAAATTAGATGGATATGACCTGACAGATCAGAACTGCAACTTATATTTATAAGGCAAGTATCTCTTGCTTCTAATAACTGCATCAGGCAGAGATCATACTGACATCACTAAATGGTTGCGCCCTTCTTTTGTGATTTTTTTTTTAGTCTTGTTCCACAGCATCCTTGTTTTTCTCCTTGAGGAAAAAATATTTGATAGGTTTTCTGTAACCCGTCACTGACACATTTTATTAACCATTACATTAATGGTTAATGAAATCTAGCTGTACCTGTACTGCCATCAAATCCCCCAACAGCGTACAGCAGTTCCCCCAGCACGGCGGCTCCCAGTGTACTCCGGCGTTCCTGCATGCTGGGAATGGCACTCCAGTGATCCCTCACACCATCATACATGTCCACTGTCCTCACACGGAGCGAACCATTAAAGCCCCCGACTGCATAAACCTTACCAGCCATAAACACCACCCCTGTACACACACACACACACACACACACACACACAGGGTTAGAAGGTTATATCAAAGTGTGAGCGATAATCAAAGTGTGAGCAGTGAACAGTGAGAACAGGGGCATTAAGCTAATGCATACCTGCTCGGCAGCGTCTCGAGGGCAGATCAGCCACCTGGTACCAGCGATCCTCTTGAAAATCATAGCACTCGACGCTGCGTATTGCTTTAGGGGCCTGACCTCCTACCACAATCATCACCTTGGGGGAAAAAAGGAGACAATACTTAATTATATTTGAGTTGCAGAAAAAACCTGACTCAGCAGGTATGAAGAGGGAGCATATCTTTGGAAAGGGAAGACCACACGCATTATCTCACACCTTAGGCAGACTGACAGGAGTGCGTGGCCGAGTTCTGTCTGTCTTTATCAGGTGCCGCTGGTCTGCAGGTAACAGGTGGTACTTCATTGCTTCAATAAGGAAATCCTTACATGTGTTGTTGTTTTTAATCAAGGCTTCCTCTTCTACAATCTAACCAGACACACAAACACACCGGTAATAAACTGGTGGGTCCTAGAAAATTAAACAATAAACATAAATAAAATAAAAAAAATTTTTAAATAAATTTTTGCTAAAATAGAGTCAACACAGAATGAATGTAAACAGTCTGAGCAGAACACAGACCAGCCTACCTGAACCAAGTAATCTCTAGATAACAGTGGCAGGCGAACATGCTCCATGAGCTTTGGCATGTGCTCCAAGCGTGCTTCCTTATCATGCTTTATCCACGTAATCATGGCTTCAAACACCTGAGAGGAAAAATTTTAAGCAAAACTTTTTATTTCTTTCTACTGGGCAAGCAGACCGCTTCACACTGTATCACCTGCTCACGTTGACACTGCACTGCATCTAACAGCAGCTGACAGCAGCTCAATGTGTGAACGCTAATGTGGGAAGTGAAGGAGAGAGCAGCAAATGGTGTGTGAGGCCTCCGACTTACACACGGCTCATCTCCTTCATTTCCACAGCAGGCTGCTGATCTGACAGACCTCAGGCATCTATTTACTGAACAGATCGAGTGTACAACTCTGACAGGGATCTGGTACTGAGACTAGCACATGCTCTACACTAATGCAACCAGAACCGACAGAAAAGTCGTAATTTCTTTAATATTATTTATGGCCGGGTGCATGTGCATTACTTAACCAGGGAAGAGGATGCATTATGGAAAACAGGGCAGCCAGTGGAGACAGTATGATGACCTGGGCAATGTAGATGTTACATTGATTCCCTACACGTTACTGCAGATCGAGTACACCCTTCATGGTAACAGGATTGCCTAATAGCAGCGGCAGCTACAAACAGTTTAATGCACCCTGCCACACAATACTAGGTCCTGCCTAGCAACTTACAGGACTTAGAGGTTCACTAAGCATCTATCATCTTGGTGCACACTTCATGAAGTCTATGCCTTGACACGTCAGAGTTGTTTCGGGAGTAGCCAGGTGGATGAATAGTAATGGTTAGATGGTGAAAATTGGTGAAAATAGTGAATAGGAAGTAATTTCAGAACTTTTTTTCTTCCTAAAATGATTTCTTCCTGTGTAAATTAGGCGTATACAGATACCTCACTTAGCACAAGAAATAAAAGAAAAATACCCTGAATATTCTAGACACAGGAACATTTAAAGCATTTAATATAAACGATATAGCCTTATACTTTTTTTTTTTTTACCTACAAACAGAACCGTTATACACGTGATGTTTGTTCTGTCCATGGCTGTATAAAAGTATGCAAATCATATGCCTCAAACATTACCTTCAAATGTTTTGATGGTTAGTGAAAAAGTTTGAGGAAGTGATTACTGATAGATAAAAACACAGACAACACAGTACCGGTAAGATAAAAGGCAAATAATGGTTACCTTTTCTTCTGTGGAAACAGTCAGCTTATCACTGGAGATGAGACTGCACACCTGCTGCAGGGAAAGACCCAAGAACTCTTCTCCTAGCATGACCTCTGTAAAATGCTGCTCTGAATAGCCCAAAACACCACATTTACACAGGTTTCACAATTACTATATATACACACACTCTCCAGATTTATCGAGACAAGCTAGTGCTTCAACTCACCAGCGTAGGCATGGGACTGGCTGAGCAAGTCAGTGCAGGTGTGCAGGTCAGCAAAGGCACGGATACCCAGGCAATTGGTGGGATGGAGCTGGGCCTGCAGGAACTCACAGCACACCTGCCTCACCTCCATTAGCTGCAGTAAGCTGGCTGCCGGCAGCAGCACCTGTCCAGACACGTTACTCATTTTATAGATCAGCGATGAATACCAAGCTACAGATTAGGATTTATGTGCCAGTGCACTGTTCACAGGAATAGTATGTGTCTCTTTAGAAATCCTGTTCTTCATAGCCAGTGTAAATCTGTGCTAAACAGTTCCTTCTGTTAACATCAAAATGCCCCAAAATCCCTCAACAGGGTCTGATATCCCCCCTCACTTCCCTGAACCATCGGCTCAAAAGACAATAGCGTAAACAAAAGCAGGACTTTCCCTTGCTCCTTCCACATTTCCCCCGTTACAAATAAGAGGAAACGCATGCCTCATAGAGATTCAGCTGGAGAAGATGAAGAAAGAAAGTGGAAGCACATTCCAACACGGGCAACAGAAAAACAGGCAGTTGATGACAGCAGTTACACACACTCTTCTACAAAAAGCTTGTGTTTCCACCTACCTGCACATTGTCCACTGTTACTTCGATCTCTGCTGTGTAAATATAATCCACCAATTTCCTGAGAGTCTGTCCATCCATGTCCCTTATCTCAACACATGTGGCCTTACTTTCACTCATTTCTCCTGAACACAGTGAACACAATGTCAGCTGTGATATCATTTAAACTCATACTGAAGACACTTCTCAGACATGACATAAATTTAACCACATATAGAATGTACTCATGGGTTCAGTGAGTAAGAATTTGGATCACCCGTTCTAATCAAGTTAAAAGAATTTATTTAATCTGTGAACATCTCTGTAAATCTTGGAGTGTGTGTTTATATACTGTATATGATTACTGTTAAAAGAAGCAAACCTGTAAACATAGCGCAGAAATAGGGACTGCAGGAAGCCAGCACCACTTTATGGGCAGGTATCTCCTCTTCGCCAGCAACTAGCAGCACATCACAAAGCATCTTCCTGCTGCGCTCACATGCAAAAATAAAACAAAACACAATTTTACAGATTTTCCTTTTTGCTTAAAAATAAAAGTGAAGTATATTCCCACAAAACCCTTGCAGAGAAAATGTATATAATCTTATATATACTACCGCTCAAAAGTTTGGGATCACTTGCAAATTTCTTTATTTTTGTTCAAAACTATGAAATAACACATATTGAAACACATTAGGTAATTATGTACAACAAAAACAACAACAGTCAGCCTTTCCGGAATAGTTCTTGCAAGAACAGTATTGTCAAGTGCATTTGCAAATCCCATCAAGCATGATGAAACTGCCTCTCATGAGTACCTTACCAGGAAAGCAAGACCAAAACTTACCTCTGATGCAGAGGACAAGTTAATCTAGAGTTAACAGCCTCACCAATTAACAGCACCTCGGCCTAGAGCTGTTATGAAGGCTTTACAGATCTTTTTCTAGATTGTTTTTAGATGTGCTTCCATTTTGCTACTCCAGCTTCCTCCCAAAGATGCGTCATAGGCTGATGAAGCCTAATAAATTTGGTATCAACTATTGCTTACTAAAATGTCTGTAACACTCCTGCAACATCACATTCTCAAAAAAGACAACAGCGCTTACACACTCTGTGCATATGACACTTAAAGATTTTAAATGTTAAATGGCCTAATGCAAAGACTTTCATACTAATAATATATAACAGGTGACAATGAGGCCTGTGTTTAAATGCTGATGAATTTTTACCTCACATGATCACAAAGTAAAGTAAGTATTAAAGTAATATTTACTACCAAAGTGGGTATTTGGTAGTAAATCTTTATCCATAATGATGCCTGTGTGTTAACTTTTCATTTAAATTAAACCTTAAAATTATCATTTCCTTCTATTTCACAGTTCTTGAGAATCGAGAATTTTAAATACTGTAACCTTACATTTAGGCAAGATGCATACAAAAGAGATACATCAACAGAGTTCTAGAGTTTTCTGCCAAAATGTGACCACGTAAAGAGTTTTCCCCACAATGCCACACACCTTACACCAAGAAACATTAAATATTCAAACTTAATTCCAAGCACAAACCTTCTCAGGTCATTCATGATTCGAAATGCTTTTCTCATATGCATGTGATTGAAGGTGTGCATCCCTGGCTCTCTCCCATCCTCGTCTAACTCCAACACCGTCCCGGACAGAGCCTGGCTCCTGGTAGTGAAATAAACATGGGGATGAGGCTGCGCACATTTTTATTTATATATACTTTTCCCCCCAGAAGTCAAAATCAGGATGTAGATTAGATTAGATGTAGATTAGATTAGATTTAGTTCCCTAATGAGTAAGGCAGAGGTGATGAACATAAAAAAAAAAATAATAATAATAATCCAAACTCAAAAGACAACTCATATTCTTATGTGACACTAAATTTGAGTGATTCTAAATCATTATTCGTATATATCTGTACATGATTAAGTTAAAACAGTATGTTAGTATGGTGACATGATAATCAGTATGACCATCATAACACTTACCTTCACGGCATTTGGCTAATGCCCCTATCCAGAGCATCTTACATTTTTATATCATTACACATCTAAGAATTTGAGGGTTAAGGGCCTTGCTCAAGGGTCCAACAGTTGCATCTTGGACTACCAATCAGAAGGCTCAGTCTGAAACTGCTGTACCACCAACACCTTAACCACTGAGCTACCCCACGCATGATGTTTTCGTCAGTTAATTTGTCATAACCTCTGATTTTAGTAGCAGTTCTTAGAAAGAGCTAATTAAATAAATTTTAATTCATACAGCACTTTAAACAGTGGTCTTTGTCACAAAGCAGCTTTACAGATTTAAAAAGAAAATTATGAGAAATTAGTATAAAATATATGAGAAATACGTATAAATCAAAATGATCAGATTCTTCCTGATGAGCAAGCCGTGCGCGATGGTGACAAAGAAAAACTCCGAGATGGAAATAGACAGAAACTTTGAGAGAAACCAGACTCAACAGGGAACCCATCCTCATTTGGATGCAGGGATTGATCAGCAGTCAAGATGAAGTTCAGTAGAGGAGAGTTAAAATGTTAACATGGAGTCCACGTTCATTATTGGAGGCTTGGGAACAAAGCTGTTTGTAGGAAATCCAGGCCTGAACTATTGAGTGACTTCAGTCACAGGTTATCAGCTGCCTGTGCCTTTGGTATCCACTGAAGTAAAGGTAAGATTTTGGAGCACAGAAAATATATGTTGGACAATTTACAGGAACAGGAGCATCAGGATAAACACATCACACATTATCTACACCTGAGCTCTCAGTGTTAGTCCTAATGCTCTGCTTTGCTTGCTCATGAACTTACCAAGCAGGTAATCATTAAACCCTAGCTAAACTGGAGAAAACATACACTGTTCAGGCATAACATTATGACCACCTGCCTTACATTCAGTGGGCTCCTTGTGCCACCATAACAGTGATGACGTGTGTTCTGACACCTTTCTATTGGAACCAGGATTAACATTTTCATCAATTTCATCTACAGTAGCTCTTCTATTAGATCAGACTACACAGGCCAGCCTTCCCTCCCTATGTGCGTCAGTGAGCCTTGGCCAGCCATGATCACAGGTTTCCCTTCCTTGGATCACTTTTGGTATGTCCTGACCACTGCAGACCAGGGACATCCCAAGAGAGCTGCAGTTTTGGAGTTGCTCTGACCCGGTTGTCTAGCCATTACAATTTGGCCCTTCTCACATTAGCTACAATTTCAAGATCTTATTACATTGGCAGCTGGAAGTAGGTTAGATATATTAGGCAGCACGTGAACCTTTTTGTCCCTGAAGTTGATGTGTTGGACGCAGAAAAAAAAAGTGGGCAAGCGTAAGGATTTGAGTGAATTTAAAAAGAGACCATTTGTGATGGCTAGATGACTGAGTCAGAGCAAGTCCAATCATCATAACGTTAAAGCTAACTGGTTCCCCAGACTCATAGTTAGTGAATTACAGGGTTGCCAAGTCCTTACTTGACATTCAATGAAGCGTCATTTATGGCAAACTGCTCTAAAAATGTTTGGTTGAGTATCCCATTAACCATCAGAATTACTTAAATGTCTATATGGAAAGTCTTTAACGTTGTGTTATGTTGATGAAAACATCGCTAAAGTTAAATCCTTTCTGCTGACTTGGTCCTCATCACAAACACCACTAGCTAGTTTGGCTAACGGTGCATTCTGTCTCCTGTTATCTCATTACTGTAAGTGAGCCCTGGTTTGTGTGTGTGTGTGTGTGTGTGTGTGTGTGTGTGTTTTTTAGAGTATGTTTATAGTTTTATCTAACTTCAAATATCTTACGTATTTAAACTGAGTGAAATGCGGTTGTGAGCCACTCACCCGACCGACTCCATTATTTCCGGAACGCTAGCGCTGCGGCTAACGGAGGCAGGTTTGCTAAAGCTAAAGCTAGCTCTCCTGTTCAACCGGCTGCGGCTCGCGCTTCATAACAGCCGATTGTTTATCCCGCTCCCCGTTTCGCTACCGTGAGTTTAATGCTTATATATATATATATATATACAGGTAGTGTACTTGACCGTAGGCTAATTCGCTTAGTGTTTCAGTAAAGCTGAATGTCAGCTGAATTTTGTTTACATTCGTGAAAGTCGAGTCTCAAGACCATCTCTCTGTCTCTCTCGTGAGCTCATGGTCAGCGTCGTCCAATCAGCGCCGAGAAATCCGTTGCCAGGTAACACGCTAACCTGATCCCGGCTTTGTTTAAAATGGCAGGTCTGTAAACTGCCGACTTCCCACTACACCACTAGACTTGCCATCTGACTAATATTGAGTAGGTCCCCCACTTTTTGCAACCATGACAATAATGCACTGTTTGTTCCGACCCCTTTATATCACAACCAGCATTAACCTTTTCATCAATTTGATCTACAGTATCTTTTCTATTGAATTGGACTACACAGATCAGCATTCCCTACCCATGTGCATCTATCAATAAGCCTCGGCTGCCCATGAGTGTGTCAACAGTTCACTGGGTTTCCTTCCTTGGATCACTTTTGGCATGTCCTGACCACTGCCGCCTAAAAACATTCCACAGAATCTGCAGTTTTGGAGTTGCTATGACCAAGGGCTCTAATTTGGTCAAAATCATTCAAATCCTTAAGCTTGCCCATTTTTCTGCTTCCCACTCATTAACATCAGGGGGAAAATGGTTCACTTGCTGCCTAATATAGCCCATCCTATTTCAGCTGCCAATGTAGCAAGATATTGAAAATATAGCTTGTGTGAAAAAGGGCCAAACTGTAATGGCTGACAGCCACGTCAGAGTGTCTCCAAAACTGCAACCCTTGTGGGGGGGGGGGGGGGGGG
>JAAGKR010011167.1:0-12199 GCA_011419295.1 Clarias macrocephalus | reverse complement strand
TAAAAGAGGCGATCACAGAGCCGAGCTAGAAGCCTAACGACTTCTTGAAAAATCACATACACTTTGCATGATGATTTACATACGCATGTGAACATACTGGCAACGTGTTATCTTTTGAAAAGGCATGTGAACGTGTCATTGATCATGTAAATAGCATGTGATAAATACAAACACATGGAGCAATTGAACATGTTAAACAAAAGCAATTTTGTTCACAAATTGCAAAAAAAAAAAAATTATATATATATATATAAAAAAAAATTTTTTTTGCAGTTTTGCAATATATATATATACTAAGGCACTTATCCCGGTCTTTCACTAGTGCTAGATCCCATCAAGGTAGAAAGTTTACTCGGTACGCCAGAACCATGATCCTGCTCCATGTCTGGAACGCTGGCCTCCCAGGAACTCCTTTAATGGTATAAACATGTGGAAATGGCTTGTAACGAGGTCAGAGCTGTACTGGCTCTACTCCCAGACGAGTTCCTGTAATGTGCAAGTGGTGTTTATTGATGATTGTATGTATATTTGCAAGGATTGGCCGTTCCACTTTAGCACTGAGCTCCAAACCACCTCGTCCGGTATCATCATTCACAGACGTACAGCCTTATTTAAAATGTTTGCACAGTTCAAATACTTTACCGTGGCTAAGAGTCTCATCACCGTACTGTAAACATCAATACGTTTTACACCTTCATCCACTACAGTTTCGTTACAAGTCTCGGTTTGACTCGAACGTGTATATCATAGCATAGCTCGGTATCGGTATCTCATGTGGATAAACAAAGACACATGCACGAAAGGAAAATGAGTCATGTGTCAAACTAAATCATATGAAAATACGTGAAACATGTAAAAATCACACATCATAATTTATTAGGTAATGTGGAAGAATAAAAATGTGAAAATACATGTACCGTGTAACATGCGAAGTATCTCGTATTTAAAGAAAGCCAACGTTCCAAGTGACACCATGTGCAGCGGTTTAAAAATATCCATTAGGTAGAATTTTAATTGTAATGCCGTGAGATGGCAGGAGCCTGTGCAATATGTCGCGCTGCATTTTGTGATACAGTGTCATCTGATGTTGTGCAGACAAAATCAATGTGATGTGGTCTGCTAAGTCAACTGAGCAATTGATTGGTGCTGGTGGACTGTCATGTAGTGGCGATAATGAGTCAAGCTTGATGGAAAGGTTTTGTCGAACTGAGAGGCTTTTGTGACGGCAATATAAAAAGAGCTGAGTTTTTTTTTTTTTTTTTTTTACTTTGGGAGAAAAGGAGAGACTGGAGAACTGTTTCCTGAAAATGTGGTGCTGTTTAAGAAATAGAGGGGATGCAAGCACTAATCTGATTGGACTCAGAATTATCCTGTACATTACAGTTTTTGGGGGAGAGAGAGAGAGAGAGAGTCTATCTGAATGCTGCACCGATGGAGTGTTGTGAAAGATTTGATAGGGTTGCACAGAATCTCAGCCTTGCACCTATAGAGTTTAATGTTTTACCTCCCTCTTTTTTTTTTTTTTACTCGGTATATGATACAGTTCCTTATATATATCTTGATGTTTTCCACAACCACAAACATAAATGTATTTTGTGCCAGCTTCCCTGTCCCTGATGCTGCCACCACCATGCACAGTGTTTCTTTTCTGCCACTCATAGCCCTTTGCATTTAGCTTCATCTGACCCTCACATCTGAGATGTGGAGTGCACGACTAATAGTCTGATAACCTGAGCTGTGGATCTCTGCAGCTCCTCCAGAGTTACCATGAGCCTCTTGGCTGCTTGTCTGATTGATGCTCTGTAAGTTTAGGTGGATGACCACGTCTTGGCAGATTTTCAGTTGTGCCATACTCTGTCCATTTCCAGCTGATGAATTGAACAGCGCTCCATGAAATGTTCAAAGCTTGGGATATTTGTTGTAACCTAATCCACCTTTAAAATTCTCCACACTTCACTATCCCTGACCTGACTGGTGTGTTCCTTGGGCTTCGTGATGCTGTTTGTTCACTAATGATCTATAACAAACCTCAGAACAGTTGTATTTATACCCAGATTAAATGACACACAGCCGGACTCTATTTACTGATTAGGTGACTACCGAAGGCGATTAGGTTCCACTGGATGTTAGTTAGGGGTATCAGGGTAAAGGGGGCTGAATACAAATGCATGCCACACTTTTCACATTTTGGTTTGTAAAACATTTTTAAAATCCATTTTCATCATCATTTTCCTTCTACTTTACAATTACAGTATGTTCCACTTTGTGTTGGTCTATCACATAAAATCCCAATGAAATGCATTTACGTTTGTGGTTGTAACGTGACAACATGTCGAAATGTTTAAGAGGTATGAATAGTCTTGCAGGGCACAGTATATCATCTTCCTGAAATGGCAATTTTATATACACAAAAACCTCAACCTAATGACGGATAACAGATGGGTAACAATAATAATAATAATAATAATAATAATTAATCACTCATCATAATCACTCATCATAATTACCGCTTAATCCTGTAGTCAGGGTCACTGGGAGCCTGGAGCCTATCCCAGGAGACTTAGGGCATGAGGCAGGATACACCCTGGACAGGGTGCCAATCCATTGCAGGGCACACAGACATACACACACTACGGACAATTTGGGAACGCCAATTAACTTAACCTACATGTCTTTGGAATGTGGGAGGAAACCGGAGTACCTGGAGGAAACCCACCAAGCACAGGGAGAACATGCAAACTCCATGCACACAGAGACCGGAATCGAGCCTGGCCGGGAATCGAACCCGGACCCTGGAGGCGCAAGGCGACCGTGCTGACCACTACACCACCGTGCCGCCAATAATAATAATAATAATAATAATAATAATAATAATAATAATAATAATAATAATAATAATAATAATAATAATAATAATAATAATAATAATAATAATTCCTTATATAAAACACCTAACTTGTGTAGAGTGTTGGAGAAGTTACTCAAAAAAAGCAATCTACTACAAATGACTAATTACTACTTTAAAATTGTAAATTGATTACATTACTGATTATTACATGTGAAAGGTAATCATATTATTAATTATGTTCCTTTCAAGTTACTTTGAAAACTTCTGCTCCTGTGATGGTCGTATGCCTCAACCTGTTGTCGCTCCTCGCTCACTCCGTAGGCTCCCTACGTAGGTTACACATTACCGCGTTATACCCAACCCAAAAATAAAAATGCAGAATCACCGATTTGGAAAAGGATCACCATCAAACTCAATCAGGTGGAGCTAATCACCTTCTCACGCTTGGCACATCTAGACAGTATTTACTCCACTTTTCTTTGAAGAACTGCTCAAGCTGAGTTGAATTTGATGGTGACCGTTAATGGACTGCAGTCTTCAAGTCATTCCACACCTTTTCAATGGGGGTTAAGTCTGGGCCATGCAAGGACATTTACTTTTTTCTCCTTCAACCATGTTTTTTGGGCCATTGCCATGTCGGATAGTAAACCTTCTTCCCATTGACGACTTTCTGGCAGAGGGTAACAGATTTTCCTCAAGAATTTGATGGTATTTTGTCCCATTTTTTTCCTATCCTCCAATCCTTGCTGCAGAGAAAAAACCCCAAAACAGGATATTGCCACCTCCATGATTAACTGTAGTAATGGTGTTGCTGTATCGGATTCCAGGCAGACATAACAAATAATTACATTTTAGTCTCATTTAACCACCTGCATTTCGGCAAAGCCTTTCTGCAAAGCCACCCCCTCTGCAGGGACGGAGATGCTCCAGCTTTTCATGCAAATTGACAACAGTTGATCACAGTTGCATGTCTAATGGCTCTTTGTGCCATTGAAAAGTTGGGTAGATTCATCTGATTGGAATTATTTTTAGGAGTGAGGGGGGGGGGGGTGATCCTTTTCCATCTCAGCGTTTTTGTTTTTTTTATTTATTGTCTGTGTTATATCTTTCAATTGGATGTTAAGTAAAAACAGCGGCAAAAATAAAAAAAATTCATTTTATTTCATTTGTCTTCATTTCAGGCTGCAAAGCAAAAAAAATTATATATATATATATATATAAAACTGAATTAACCTGAGAAAAACTATTTGTGCTCTCAACAGCCCCGATCTTGCCCGTACAATAAAGAATAATAAAGTCAGGGTAGGACAAGCTGCATTCTTTTACTTATTATCGTCAATTGAAAGCCTGTTAAGAGTCTGAATGAATGTTTAGCGCTGCTGATAACCGGCGCTAACTCGTTCTGCAGTCATTTCACAACATTATAAATGGATAGGAAGTAAGGCGGAAGGCTTTAATTACATTGTTGGAATCTAATCAGGTTTGTGGTGGTAATTATTTTCCTAAAAGAACACAATCTGTCATAATTTATTCCTTACTTGTTTATGCCTTCAGTATTACCCTAAAATAAAAGAATGGAGAAAAGCTTTCATAAGAAAATGTCGCTCAAATGGTAAGATACTGTACAGTACTTTGCAAAGGTTTTGTTCTACATATTTAAATAAATGACGTAGATTAAATTCAAGAAACAGAAACTAATATTTTACCGTGAAAGGCTGCAAAGTGTCTAAAGATACAATAAAAAAAAATGTTTATGTACCAACCACAGCAGCAGCCTCATTTCCCCTCTCGTCTGTTCCAACCACTCAGCATTCAGCACCTCCAGTATACGAATCACTGGCCTGAGCGTCTGTCATCATCTGCACCTGTTTCTCACTTGGTCATGCTGGAATGAAGGAATCGTGGATGGAATGATTCATAGGTCACTGTGTGGCTTAACAAACGAAAACTTTCCTCTGAAAAGTGCCAAGTGCCAGACTTGCCAAAAATGAAAGCCGAAATGTCCTGCAGGACGTCTGGAGTCTTATTCCTTAAGACTACAATAAAATACAAGGAAGCAAAATATGAAGAAATGAGGGCAGGGTCAAGATTTCCCTCAGTACTGTGTACTAATGCATTCAAATTCCATTATGTATATCTGGGTTGGTAAGGAAGCTAATCAAGACTTTCCCATTCTTTAATTAACACATTCGTTAGTACTTATTATAATTGTCAAGTCAAGTCAAGTCAAGTCAATTTTATTTATATAGCGCTTTTAACAATTGACATTGTCGCAAAGCAGCTTTACACAATAAAAAGAAGTAAATGGGATACAATGTCATTTCATACATAGACAAAAACATAAATGTTTTTAAAAAATCTGTCTTAAAAAAAAAAAAAAAGAAGGAAATTTCCATTGGAAACAACTAAACTGCCGTTGACATTCATTTGTTTTACAAATACAAGCAAACCCCTCAACACCATGCTTTATAAAACAGTGAGTTCATCTTAAGGTGTTTCTGTAATTTAACCCACATTTCACAACCCAACCTTTAAATTTGTAGAGTAACAACTCGCAGCTAAATCCCATGATAGAGCAGATCATATTTAGGAATATTTAGGCTTGTATTGTTTTCGTGGATCGATTGGGCTTCGCACGATCAGTTTTGCTCTCATGGCGCCACGGAAGATCACCTCAACAAGATCGATGAAGTCCTGCTTTGTTTTAAAGCATCCGACAAACTTGGTATGACCTGGAGACCCATAGTCCACCTTCATGTGCTGTCCATTGAAGAAGAAGACAGTCGATGGAATATAACTGATGTCAAAGTATCTGGTGTAAACTGGCACTTTATCCACATCCACAAGATAGATGGAGGTCATGTTACTCAGGTCATGGGAGCTTTTGGAGAGAATCTCGTCGAGCTGCATACACACAGAGTCTTCATCCCGGCCAAAGCGCAACACCAGCACTTTCTCTGCAACGCTTTTAATCACCTCGTCTACGTAATTGTCTTATACTGCTTTCAGATACACAGTTTTGGACACCTGACCGTCACACCCGTATGTGGTTTTCTCCAATCTGTTGAGAAAGAAATACCTTTGTATAGAATCGCTTTGTATGCTCAACCTTTACAATTTCCCTTCATTAGAGCTAAGAGGTGCAAACCTGTCTCAGCATGACAATGCCCCTGTGCACAAAGTGTGCTCCAGGAGAAACACACAGAAACACACTTGCACAAAAACCCTAATGAAGACCTTTGGGATGCACTGGAACAATGACTGTGTCACAAGCCTTCTAGACCATGATTACTGCCTGCCTGACCTCAGTAATGCTCCAGTGGCTGAATAAACACAGATTCCCACATCCAGACTAAAATCTAAAATCTACTGGAAAGCCTTCCTAGAAAAGTGGAGGTTATTGTAAAAGGCAAGGAAGACCAACAGTGTGTGTTAATGTCCATGGTTTTGAAACAGACACCTATAGTTACAATGGTCATGTGTATAGTGGTCAGCATATACAGGTTCATGGGGGGGGGGGGGGTGAGTTGATCCCTTTTATAATATCTGCCCATAGCCAGTGTGTTACTACGTATAGCTAGAGTTCATTTCTAAATCTCTCGGGCATCAGCATGCATAAGTAAAACACTTGGGTTAAAATCAGCCTTCCCCAATCAACATTTTTACCCCTGCAACATACAGTGCTCTCTTATACAAATCCACACATTTCAGGGCTGTGAATGTAAAGCCTCGTAATAAAGAAAGATAGATATATAAAAAAAAAATAAAAAAAAAAAACATTTGTACACAACGCATTTCATTATAATTTTCATGCTGTAATTAAAACATAATGGATTGACAGACCTGAATTTAATCATGCAACCGGAGCTCTGTTGCTTATGAATGAAGCAGGGTGAGTAACCACTGGACGAACAAAAATGCCCCTCAGAAAGATTAAAGCACAATGAATTTACCCCGAATTGAATACCAAGTGAAAGAAGAGGGCAAAAACAGGTGGATCCATATTATCCGTGAAGGACGGGGAAAGAGAAAGGGGTAAGAGAGAGGAAGAGGGTGAAAGAGGAAGGAAGGAAGGAGAGGAAGGAGAGGAGAGGAGAGGAGAGGGGGATTTACCTATTTTTAGACGCCGTCTGATGGGAAGACTACGGTGCCTCGGTGGAGCAGCACTGACATGCAATACGTTGAACACAGTTTCACATTAAGGCACACCGAATCTATTTAAAAGGCTTGTATTGTTTTAAATTGTAGTGTTTCAGGGAATATATTAAAGTTTAACAGCAGGGAATGTTAGCCATCTAGCGTACTTCTCTGTTTTGTAATGGGAATCCTTATGTGTTTAAAAAATGCATCAGTATCTAAATAAGCCATCTGTTACTCCTCATTCCTTATTCCTTAAAATATAAAAAAGTAAAGGGAGTTTGAACATGACGCAGGCACTGTGAGCTGGAGGGCAAAAAGACCGTCGCGCAGTGGAAAGACCTCCGGTAAAGAAGAGATTTAACCGACAGCCCTCCTCATGATGACCTTCTGTCGTGACATGAAGGGTACTATGTTACTGACCACTGCTGTGCTAAGCTTAGAGAAAAACAGCAAAAAGAAGAGGAATGTTGTCTTGCTGCGCCGTGAGAATCCAAAGCCCCAGTGACGGCGCCGCACCAGCCGCGGTTTGATCGCCTCCCACATTACACCCCTTACAGCACCATGAGACTATCAGGTCTCTGGTCTATTTTAAAAGGTTCTACGTGGTCGCGGGTTCACCTCTGATGATGAGGTTAAGGACGTGGCGCAGACCTGGATTCAGGAGCGGCTAAAAAGCTTTTTCTCCCGAGGTATGAAGAAGGTAGCGGAACAATACACGAAGGGCATGCTTGCAGGAGGTTCATTTTTAGTTTGTACACAAGACCTTTGCACAGTACTGTAATGAAAAAAAAAAGGGAAAAAAAAAAAACAGCTGTTAGGTTTTACTGAGTGTGCTGGAGAATACGCCAGAGCTCTTCTGGTAACTTTGTCACACTCGCTCCTTTTTATATATTCCTGCAACAGCCAGAAGCCTGCATTACATTTTCATTGTTATAGGTATAATAAAACCAGTTATTGTTATTATCATGAATTGAAGGTTTGTTGTTTCCTTGCACGCTTTCCATTAAGTCGAACAAAGCGTTCTGAAGGAAACCGCAGCCACAGGGGCCAAATAGTCAACATTCAGCAGAAATAAAAAAAATAAAAAATAAAAAAAAAAAAAGTAAAGAAAGAATCATGTAAGAACAGTAAGAATATTTGGAGAATGTCAGTCATACAGTGCAGACCAAAAGTTTGGACACACCTTCTCATTCAAAGAGTTTGAATTTGTATTGTGGCAAGAAAAAATCAGCTAAGTAAAGAAAAACGAGCGGCATCATTACTTTAAGAAATGAAGGTCAGTCAGTCTGAAAAATTGGGAAAACTTTGAAAGTGTCCCCAAGCGCAGTCACAAAAACCATCAAGCGCTACAAAGAAACTGGCTCACATGCGGACCGGCCCAGGAAAGGAAGACCGAGAGTCACCTCTGCTGCGGAGGATAAGTTCATCCGAGTCACCAGCCTCAGAAATCGCAGGTTAACAGCAGCTCAGATCAGAGAGCAGGTCAATGGCACACAGATTTCTAGCAGCATCACGTCTCTAGAACAACTGTTAAGAGGAGACTGTGTGAATCAGGCCTTCATGCTAGAATATCTGCTAGGAAACCACTGCTAAGGACAGAACGACAAGCAGAAGAGACGCGTTTGGGCTAAAGAACACAAGAAAGAACACAAGAAAGAAAACTCTTTGAATGAGAAGGGGTGTCCAAACTTTTGGTCTGTACCGTACATAAAAAACTGTAATGATGACTGTCGAATCAATTAGATTTTGGGGCATTCCAATTTTCGATTCAATTCAATAGCTTAGCAAATGAAGTTTGAAAAGCTACTTAAAAAGTAGGAGAATAGTAGGAAATAGTAAATCTCTCTCGTACTGTACAAAGCGACCTTCTGCTGCACACTCCAGTCCAGTAGGCGGTGGTGTTGCACCAACTGACCATAAAAATCAAAAGAAGAACAAGCAAAAAATCGAACATAAGGGGGTATTTTGCAAGTAATGTACTTTATTAAAAAGACGTCATTTGTAGTTTTTATTTTCTGCAAAAGCTGTAGTATGGTTTCAAGAAATCTGAAAACATAAAAATGAATGAAACTGCCTCAATGATTTAAATGCACAACTTTACTAGCTATAGTACTGACTGTAAACAGGGATACTGGAGATGTTACAAATGACAAAATAGGTGCAAATTGTTGACGAGGCCATGCATAAAAGTAAAAAGTCTCCAGTATCAGTATCAGTGCTTTGTAACAGTCAGAGGTAAAAAAAAAAAAAATTTAATTATTAAACCTAATTATAAACTGCTAAAACGTATTGAATTAAGGCATAATTTCCTACATTACACCATAATTTGCAAATGTATTAAATGTTAACGGTAAATAAACATTTGTAATTTCACAGATTTCGAGATTTAAAACAATTCCAAAGCAAAACTCTGTGTTCTCCGTATGCATGTAAATTATAGGTAGATTTCATGTCCAAATTACATCATGTTTATTTTATAACTCTATGCTAGTGAACAGATTAGACCCGTAAAGCCAGTGGTGTTTCTGGCATTTCGGTTCATACCGGGTGTCCTGAAACATTCCCATGCTAACACTAAAGCAGCGATGAAAGTCTGCGCTACTTTAAAGGCAACAAGGGGTCTAATTAATGTGTGCTTGTGCAGGCTAATCGCTGCATACACACTAATTAAAGAAAGCATAGCACAGGCATTTGTTCATTAAACTGATTTCCTCCTGTGCACCTCAAACTTGTGTCGGAAATTTGCATAAACAGCTTTAGCTTCGGGATATTGTTTATATTGGCCCAGTGAGACACAATAGAAATTACAGCCAAGAACAAGATCACGCCATTCTCTTCTTTCTTCTAGATTGGTAGCCTGAAATTGCTTTCTTTTCTTTTCTTTCTTTACTTTTTTTTTCTTCTGCTGAATGTTGACTATTTGGCCCCTGTGGCTGCGGTTTCCTTCCTAACGCTTTGTTCGGCTCAATAGAAAGAATGCAAGGAAACAACAAACCTTCAATTCATGATAATAATAATAGCTGGTTTTTATTATACCTCTAACAATGAAAATGCTGAAAGAGTATGCTTTCTAACTGATGTTAAAATTGATTGCATTAGAGAAGCAGAAGAGACCAGGAAACAGCCAGAGATCGAGTTTAATCCCAGTTTAAACATGAGAGACCTGAGCATAGGCAGGTCAAGCCTGTTAGAGCTCAGGATTTTCCCCAGTGAAAAATAATGCATTATGAGTAAACAAGCACTGTGATGTTTTTCTCAGTCTCTGGAGCAGTAATAACACCGTTATAACACAGTTATAAACCTTTAAACACAACTATATTATTTCATGGTCAGCTTTTATTAATCACCTTATGAATAATACATCTTCACATGTTAATTTAATGATTCATGTAATATTATTCTGTTATATCACAATATAATATTGTACATATTGTAATGTTTAAAATATATTCAAAATATTAGTCACAGTTAATATAAATTATAGATTTTATTGTAGATTCTTTTAAAGTTATTTTTTACACAACATTTTTTTTTCAATTTTGTGTACAGTGTATTTTGTGTAGTTTAAATGTAGAATTAATGTTTTATTTACATTGTAAAACGTATACTACCCCATCCCATCCATCTAGGAACCTCTGTAGTCCAAATAGTGACCGTGGAAGCCAATGGTGAACGTTGCGTTTATTCCCACACTTTCACATGTGCATTCACACACTACAGGCAGTTGTGGAACAGCAATGGCTTTGGATGGTGGAAGGAAACCGGAGTACCTGGAGGAAACCCAACAAGCACAGAGAGAGCATGAATCAAATCCAGACCCTGGAGGTGCGAGGTGATAGCGCTAATCTTAAAGCCACAGGATCGCCATTACTACTACTCCTATAAAACAAAAATAATAATAAAATAAAATAATAATAATAATAATAATAATAATAATAATAATAATAATGCAGTTCAGGTCAAACCGGGACTTGTAATGATCAAATGGTTAAAAAAAAAACATACATCCATGAATGATGATCTCTGCCAAGGTGGCTCAGAGCTTATATTTGCCGTTCCCATGAACATTCAGTGAGTGGAACGCCTGATCCTTAAAAATCTATGGAACACTTGTCACCAAGAGACAATTTATGGATAATGTTGTGCAAGAGACACATCTGCATGTGGGCACTGTACACACTGTGAAGTCCTGACCTTTCTATGTGTTTTGGCCATTAAAGGAGTTCCTGGGAGGCCAGCGTTTCTGGACAATCAAAAGTCCCGAGTTAACTTGAACACCCCTCATAATAATAATAATAACAACAACAACAATAATGATAATAATAATAATGAAGAAGAAGAAAAATCATTATCATAACTGCATATGACTATTCAGGAGAAAGCCATCTAATTTTGCATCTTTTTGCAAAAGAAAATCTATTTTTCTTTCAAAAAAAAAATCTTCTATATTTATAAATGTTTCTTTTCTTTTTTTTTTTTTTGGCTTTATTCCCTACAACAATAGAAGCAGGTGGCACTGCCTTTGTGCAATCGAATGTGTCATGGTTGTGTTGTTGAGCTCTAAATATATGGTTCTGTCTGGAACATGACTGACAGCAGGGCTATAAAAAACAGCCAATTTGTTTCTTATGTGTTCAAAACTTCTGTTTGTCCACACAGTTATTATGTCTCATCACTTTCTCCAGATCCTTCTGCTTTTATTTTGTGTAGAGTAAAGACCAGTGCGTTTTAAAGAAGGAGGGTCGGCCGAGGGAAAACAAAACCATTCACTTATTCCTTTAGTAATTGTTTAGCATTCACGAAATTATTTTATATGAGTCCTGTCTTAAGAAAAAAAAAGGCAACTATGTTACATGAAACAGCAATTAATAAAGTGTGTTCATGTATTCATAGTGAATGATCTACCATCATTAACATATTGAGTAATGGAAAATACACTGAATAAAATGAAATTGCCTTTTTCATTTAAAAGGCAAAATTATTATTATGGAAAAAATGTTATTATTTTTTGCATATTCACACTCGCTCCAGGGTGTGTGTGTGTGTGTGTGTTTGGGGGGGTATGAATGTATAGCAATTTCCTGACCATGCTATTTAAAGTTGCCACCAGTAGTGACAGTCAGTCAAAGTAACAAGAAAAAAAAATGTGAGGATCGTCGTACAAAGCTGCTTCATACAAAGTGCCTTTTTTTTTTTTTTTTTGGTATGTCC
>JAAGKR010011166.1:0-20262 GCA_011419295.1 Clarias macrocephalus | reverse complement strand
CAGCCAGTCCATGGAAGAATGTGTCTTAAAATGCTTGAGGATCCCAGCCACAAGAGGGAGCAGAGTCCTGAAATTGATGGCATAGTCGTGAACTGAACAAGTCCCTTGACATAAGTTGAGAAGTTGGGCCGCCACCTGTTGTCCAGAAAAAGAGCGATCGAACACTCACCTCGTTTCGTTGGTGAACACCTTGAAGGTGGCACAGCAGTTGACTTGGGCATCCCATAGGGATGTTCCCCTATGAAAGAGGAGTAATGCTTCCAGAAAGAAGAGTAATGCTTCCTGAATGTTCCATGGGGAAGGATGAGGTCGCCATCATATGTGGGTGGTGCAGGGAGGTGTGGTTCATGGCGGGTAATGGGTGCCGGTGGTGGCGGTGGTGCCTGAGGAGCAGGAGATGCAATAAGGTGCAGCTGCTGGATCTGATCGGCGAGGGAGGTCTGCGTCTGCGTGACGGTGTGAAGCATGGTCATGATTTGATGAATATCCTGCTGATTAGGTCCTAGAAGGGCACCTTGGATCTGCAGCGCCACCCCCAGCCAAGCAATCTCCGCTGGATCCATTACTGGCCAGATTATACTGCGACGGTCCGGACGGATGTCATTGATCCAAGTGCAGAGTGCGTGTTGTTGAATGCGCTGATTGCCTTGTAAAGATGAGGTGTGCGTTGGCCGGGTTGCAAAGCAGGGGTGCTGTGTGTGCTTCGGGGAGATGAGTCGCGGTGGTGAGCATGGGTGTGTCAAAGCTGAGAAGACTAACAGAGTCTGTGATCCGAATTCATGGTCGAGATGTGAGAGTGGGGGTCTTTATCCAGGAATCTGAACAAACAACAATCTAAGACTTGAAGCCAAAAGCGTGATCCGTAAAAAAAAAAAAAAACAGCGTGAGTCAAGATCCGATTAGCAAGGCAGGTTAAATTGCTGGAGAATTGGGCATTAAGGACCACAATAATCTGGCAATGGGTGGTTGTTTGTGAGCAAGTTAAATAGAGTAATGAAGGAAATGAGTAACAGGTGTGCTCAACCCGGTTAATGAGGCGGCAAAATTGAAACAGTGAACTGGAGTATGGAATGGAGTCGCGGGAGATCATGGCTTGGTTTGACAGGTGGGCGTGATCTGGCATGCAGTGACAAAACCAGTGAACCATGTGTGAACATTTAGAGAGCACCAGGTTTGGGAGCGTAGCTGTGGTGTAGAAGAAAAGAGAAGACTGAAAAGAAATGTGAAGATTAAGAAAAGAGAAACTTGAAAGGAGATGGAAAATATATAATAAAAAATATATATAATAAAAAGTTAAACATTTTAATTTCACAAGAAAAGAGGGGAAGATTCATATATAGCTATACATTTTGTTGTATGAGTCACCAAGCGATGTAGAAGTACATCACCTGCCATCACCCATCGTGCTCGCCTTAACCGATTAATTCCTGCCAAAGTAAACACAAACACCTCACGTTCCAACCTTCCCCTCAAACTCCTGCGTTCTCTTTTATTTAAGTGGAAGGATGTCACCTGACCCACTCACGCACAGTGGCTCAGGGACACCTATGTACTGTTTATGTGCTCACTACATGTTTGCTTTATGCTTTATTTTTTTTACAAAAATATTGTTGATTAAAATTTACCTGGCTTGCCAAACTGAATGCAATTCTCCAGTGTTCTCACATAGTCACTGTCACTCAGCTTGATAACGTGCAGGTTGTTGTCCCTCTCCATGTTCTTTACCCACTTGTTTGCTTGGCCCTGTGGGTCGATCATCAGAGGCCATCGCCTTGCATTCCTGCAGAGGAGGGATGCAAGACAAACAAATTGGTGACATTTCATGATCTTGTAAAAATCTTAATCTTTTGCTTAGTGAAGAATGGGGGAGATCAGTCATGGTTTGGGCTTTAATATCATGGCATTCCCTAGGCCCAATACTTGTGCTATATGGGCGCGTCACAGCCAAGGACTACCGAACCATTCTGGAGGACCATGAGCACCAAATGGTTCTAAAATTGTATCCTGAAGACAGTGTCGTGTATCAGGATGATAATGCACCAATACACACAGCAAGACTGGTGACAGAGTGGTTTGATGAACATGAAAGTGAAGTTGAATATCTTCCATGGCCTGCACAGTCACCAGATCTAAATATTATTGAGCCACTTTGGGGTGTTTTAGAGGAGTGAGTCAGGAAACTTTTCCTGCACCAGCATCATGTAGTGACCTGGCCACTAATCTTCAAATAGAATGGCTCAAAATCCCTCTGGCCACCGTGCAGGACTTGTATCTGTCATTCCCAAGACAAATTGATGCTGTATTGGCCGCAAAAGGAGGCCCTACACCATACTAATGAATTATTGTGGTCGAAAACCAGGCATTTCAGTTTCATTGTCCAACCCCTGTATCAATATTGTATATATTGTTATATTTTCATTGAATAATCTTTTTTGTTTATTCTCACATTTTCTTTATTGCTGCTGATCTCTGAGAGCTACCAAACAAATGTCACTGTATTAATATAATGACAATAAAATCTCTTTATGTAGTTTCAGCTCTTTAGGTGTCATACCGGAAGTCAATATCAAGTCTTAAGAGTCACATGGGTGCTGTATACAGGACTCCAGGCAAACACATGATGATTAGAAAATTACATTTCCTGTATGAATTGGGTTAAGGAAGTACATACGAGATGATGATGGCGCTGTCAATGGAGAAACTATCCGATGGAAGACCAGCGATGTTCCAGCTTCTGATTTTCACAGGATCTCCCAAAGAACGCTTCATGGACACAACCTTAGAGCAGGGGATCCCTCTGGCCTTACACAGCTCGATCCATTCTTCTATAGCACTCTACAAGGCACATTTCAAATAAACAATTTATTAAAAAAACAACTTGAAAATGTTTATATAAAATATGAAACCTTGAACAGCATTATTAATTCCATTATTTGCAAAAAAAGTTAAAGTACCCTTTAACCTACTCCTGTACCCTTAATCACTACTCTAAACATCATCCTGCCCCACATTTCGATGCATTATTCCTGGGATGTGTGGCCCATCAAACAAGAAACGAAATAAAAAAACTTGCTGAGTTGTCAGAATGGGTGCAGATGGGTTGGACCCAAAAGCAGGAAACAACAGAATCAGAGGGGATTTATAAAACTTTTTTTTATAAAAGTTTGGATAGAATATAAGTGACAGAAAAGATGTGAAAACAAGGGGAATGCAATAACTGCTGTTAAGTGTTTGTTGACAGATCACACAACAGGGATTTGGGGAGAAGACTGCAATGCGCAACTAGAGATGGAGGTGAGCAGCACAGGAAGACAGGGAGACCCGTACACAGGGAGATCCCTGAATGTCACGTGATGATGACAAACAAGCCCCCGCCTTTGCCGGAGCACCATTTGTTTGGCGCGTCAACTAGCTAATAAAGGCTCATTCAAATAGTCAATTAACACACCCCTAGGGTTATTTTTTTAATGGAACCACCAAGAAAGAGAAGGACTTCCCATATTTGGGAAACATTTTAGAAACATTTCTCAGAATTAGGTTGTTTCTTTAATAAATTGCTAGAAATTATTCAGGGTGGTTTTCTCTCTATTTTAAGGGAATGGGTGGGTATTTTGTTATTCACTTATTTTTTATTTAATGGTTCAGAGATGGTAGTTATTTGCACAAAACTTGCATTTCGTTTAGAAAAACATAATTTCATTGCAGTTGCAGTAAGGCAATAAAAAATTAAAAAGATTTATTAAAAAGAAATTTATTTGAATAGTTTTAAGTTACATGTCTGAAAACATGACTCATACATTATATCCTCCTCCCTTTTACCCCTCAAGCAACTTCTCATGGTTTTGAAAAGGTGAAGTGTTTGCTATGCTATAAAAAGATGGCATACAGCAACAACACCTTACCATGTAATTTATGAGGGTGGAAATCTTCAGAACCAATCATACAGCCTCAACTAAAACACTACAATTGTGATTATGACTGACACATATATGTCTTCATTACGATACATTCACCCTGCCTTGCTGTGGATGAGGCTCTCATTTACAGTGGTTGATGATGAGGGATTTAGGAAGTCAATCCATGTTTTGGATTCAGCCAACACTCTTGCAAAAAAACAAGTAAGTATAACATTACTGGAAATAGGTATTATTATGTGGCCAATTGTGCTGTTCTCTAGATTCTAAAGGCTATGGTGGAGGAGAGATATAACAAAGCAAAGGAGAAGTCAAAAGCCTTTTCTTCCCTCAGCACAGCCCTGTTCCACTCATTTTAAAACATATATGTTAGCAATGAATATAAAGAAGCAATAAAATTAATGGCTCCTTTCCACCAGAGGCACGAACTCTTAGAGGAAAAACGGGTATCAGGCTTATCCCATTAATGCAAATGATACACTATACAGTGTATAGTATGAGCATGCAAAGTTTTAAACTTCCATAAAAATGCTTTAAAGTTTCCAGATACAGTGGAACCTTGGATTGCGAGTAACGTGGTTTACGAGTGTTCTGCAAACCGAGCATAGATTTTTAATAAATTTTTAATCGGAAACCGAGCAAGTATTAGTTTACGAGCGCCGAGTATCATGTATCACACATGCGACTCTTATTTTGACACCGAGCGTCACTCTTGTGCTGCGGAATTCTTTCAGCGTCTCTTATGTGTATATGTGCGCGTAATTTGACACCGACACACACACGTGCAAACACCCTGACACACGCATAGACACTCTCTTGCCTTTTCACCCCCTTTCCAGCTTCACTAACACACAGGTAAGGTGCTCTGTTCATTTTTTTTGTTTTTTTTTACTTTACAACAGTGATTCCCTTAGTATGTGCTCACGCCAGTCTCAGAGAGATTTCTTTTTTTTTCCGTTAAAACTGTGTTTCCGCTGTGTTTGTGTGTGTGTCCGTTTGTTGTGCAGCTTAAAAAGTGATTCCCTTAGTATGCGCTCACGCCAGTCTCAGAGAGATTTCTTTTTTTTCTGTTAAAACAGTGTTTCCGCTGTGTTTGTTTGTTGTGAAACTTTAAAATGTGATTCCTTTAGTATGCTCTCATGCCAGTCTCAGAGAGATTTCTTTTTTTTCCTGTTAAAACGGTGTTTCCGTTAAGTGCAGATTAATTTGTTTTATTTTCATTTTATAGATTGTATTAATTATTTTTATGTATTTAATTTTTGGGGCTGTGGAACGAATAATTTGAGTTTTCATTATTTCTTATGGAAAAATGATGATTTGGTTTATGAATGTTTTGGAAAGGATTTTTTTTTGGATGGGTGGGGGGCTATTAGTCTTATGAAAGTACTTGCATAACAAATTCCTCTTGAGTTTTGTTGCTTGACAGATATATGCCTACACAGTGTGTGTGTGTGCATGTGTGTGTTTTGTGTGCGTGCCTGTACCTGTCTATAACTCAGTGTAAATGGCCCGAGGTAGGCTACTATAGCAGCTGAGACGAGGATATCTCCAGTTAGATTGATGTAGAGTTCTCCCAGGTTCAATGCTGTTTCAGTCCAACGTGTCTTCTCTCCTCCTAAACCGCCAATCAGCTGTTCAGCTCTCTCCAGCTTCTTGCTACACAGGTCCACCTATCACATCGCATCACATTATTTGAGCCAAACCTTTTATAATATATTAACATCTTATCCTTTAACAAAAGCATCAAATACCTAACTGTGTTTTTTTTAAATAAAGAAGCTCTAAGAGGCTTGATGAAAAATACAAAAATGAAATTATTTTGCAGCATTTGGGCAAGAGATAGACATTGCATGTGATATTCAATATGTACACGATAGAGTCACTGTCAGTAATAATAATACAATACCTGGACGATTTGTGCAATATTTACCAATGCTCTTGGGCCATACCACTACCACTGCAATTTCTGATTTACCTATATAAGTTGTGCAATGCCTTTTCCCTTTTCCCATGTGCAATACCTGTACAGTATATTGAATTATGTTTAGTGTGCAACTAGGGATTTACTGTTCTACTGATTTTTTATTTTGTTTTTGGTAAGCAATTGTAACCAAGAATAAGCAATTTTCCTCTGGGATTAATAAAGTTCCTTAAATCTACACAATATAGCTGACTTTGTTAATGCTTTAATTTATTTACAGACACATAGACACATATTATTTTTGCTATTGTTATTATTTTGACTAACTTGATTTTCCAGTTCTGTCTTCTGGTTCTTGTTGTCCTCGAGAGTGTTTTGAAGTTCCTCCAGTTTGTCCTGGACCTCCTTTAGAGCTGCCTGCTTCTTTCGGAGGCTATCTGTGGCTAGCTTCAGCTTAGCTTCTGCTTCCTCTAACTTCTCTTTCTTAGGAGCCACAACTTTCGCAACCCTGATAGAGAAGACATTATTGGGATGATTTATTTTACCATGAAGTTTTAAACACCTTCAATTAAACCATGCTGTTGGGACTATATAGGAATTATTCACTTAGGGGTATGATTTGGGATGGTTACTTGTTCCATTTATGTTATACAAACTCACTTGTCATAAGCATCCATAGCACAGACCCACTTGCAAAGGCCCTCAGCTGCATTCGATGCCGACCGGATTTTCTCTGGGACAAAGTCCGGGTTTGTGATGTATTTGTTGCGGATGATCGTCATGTAAGCAGGCGGAATGTTGTCTTTGTTGTACTCATGCAAACTCTGCAGGAACTTCATGTCACCTAGAAGCTTCTTGGCTGGGGCCCAGAAGTCCTCAATCTTTTTGCCTGGCATGGAGGGATCAGGGATGCGGTCAGGTTTTATGCCTTTGAGGATACAAATGGCCTCCATCACGAGTTTGACTCCAGCTGGAGGGTTTTTCATGGACTTCACCAGAGTAATGTCCTACAGAAGGGCAGACAAAGTTTTGGGTTGTTAAAGCAAAGTCGTTTGATAATTGTATTTCTATTTCTGTGTGTGGGTGTTCATGCATGTTCACGCCTGTTTTCTTGCCTGTTGAGTAAGTGTATCAAGTGCAGCTAGAGCTCCCCGAAGGATGGGCATAGCAACAGCCAAGTCTGCATCACACTCATCTTTGATGGCCTTGGCAGCCGTGGCCTGTTCATTTGCCACTTCCTCTTCCACGCGGACAAACTTCTCTGTCTTGGCCGCCTCCTCAGATTCACGCTCAATCACCACCATCATCTCATCCACCTTTTTGCTAGCCACGCGTAGCTCAGGCTGGAGCGCCTCCAGTTCAGCTTGCATGGTGGCCACTTGAGAAGCAGCAGAGTCCAGCTTCTCCAGACCAACCTCATAGCGTTCTTTTAGCTGCATTACCTCGCTTGGGAGGAGAGGATAATATTTCATTAAAGCAATATACACATTCAAGCGTTTTCCATCAGCTGAAATTCAAAAATGTAAATTCACACCATACTTAAAGAAAACATTAATGGACATGAATAAAAACACTTACGCTCGCTTGGACTCCAGAAGGACTTTGAAAGTGGAGATGAGCTCCAGGTAGGAAGTTGGGGTGACATAGTTGTGGCGCTGCAGCTCAACCAAAAAGCGTCCCGAAAGATTGATGGTGGAAGTGTGGAATTTCTGGCACATGTCTATGCAGCCATTGCGGACATCGTCTGTCATCTCGGTTTCCTCCAGGAACCGAGATGCCACAGCCTGTAGAGCATCATCGGGCCAGCTCTTAAGGGAAAAATTCAAGAAACACGGTGAATGATGCCAACAGGTGGTTAAATGCGACTTACTACATGGACAAATGTTTGTGTACACCTGACCATCTCACACTTCTCTATTTAGTCTATATAAAACAAAAATTCTGTGTTTGTTTGGCCTGCTGCTTATGTGTGTGTCACGGGAGTGTGGAACTTCATAATAATGTAACTTTTGGCTTATTATCTTTAACGTCATATTTTGACTGACTAATACTGTATATCTTCATTTGATTACCAGATCATCATTAGGTATGTGTATGCGGACAGGGCTGTGGGTAACCTCTACTACTAAATATCAAAACCTTAAAAACCCAAGCAGCACAGATACATGCAAGCAACTCAGCATAGGTCAATGACAATTAAAAATATATTTAAGTGCTTATATAGAAGCCTTTCTGAAGTTTGTTAACGGGGAGGCTTCGGGCTTTAAAGTTTCCAAAAAAACTCATGTTCTCCAGCATGCTCAGTAAAACCTAACAGCGGTTTTATTTAGAATACTGCACACATCTATATCGAACACTATGGCTTATGTTGAAGAAAACAGTTTACACACAAAATATTGACCGTTTATTGTTTTTTGTTATTACTTAGTGCTTTTTATTGAAGTTTCTTTTAACGTAGAAATGGTTTCAAAAGCATCATTGCATATGGGTTTTGTTTGGAAGTTCCCAAGATTTTTGCACAGTACTATAAATAAAACAGCTGTTAGGTTTTACGGAGTATGCTGGAGAATATGAGTTCTTTTGGTAACTTCATCACACTCGCTCCTTTCTATTTTCAAGTAAAACCCAGGAGTCTACATTATTGATTTTTTTTCCAATCTGAAAACTGGTCTGTCATGAAATATGTCGCTTTCTTTACAGGCATGGAAATATTCTTCTGTAATGTTATTTATTTATTAATTGTAGTGTATCTTTGTAGGAAATGGTCTTTTACATAATAATGCAGACATAACCTTATATAACAAAATTTGTACTACAGATAATACGGCACCTAAGACTTTTCCACAGTACTGTATATACCTTTTTTTTTTTTTTTTTTTTTTGTCATAGAAAAAATGAAAACAACAATTTAAACTCATGATTGTGTGTATTTGTTCTATTTTATTGGTTAAAATGAACTAAAATTTAAAGAATGCCACTCTACACTGATCCTGAGCCCTATATGTTTATATAAAAAAAAAAAACAGAAAAACAAATAATGGCTAAAATGCTCTAATAAAACAGTAAAACTGTTAAAACAGGCTATGTAATAACTGAGCAAGATTTTGCACCCTAAAAATCATGCACTTGAAATAACACAGTAAAGCTACTGTGAAGTTAAGTATGTAATATTATTCTAGCTGTTGGTGGTACATCCAGGAGACCTTTACAAAACAAATGCAAATGCTTACCTGAAACCAGTCTATGGTGCAGCAGTTGATAAGTGCAGGGAAACGACGCAGACGGCCTCGAAAGGCGTCACCTATTGGACTCATGGCCAGAACTACATGCAACTGACTACGACATCGCTCTACAAACATGTTAAACAGAGCCAGAGAACTTCCATCTGTCTGTTTCTCCCGGTCTCGCTGGCGATCCAGGGCCCGCATACGTTCACAGATCTCTTGCTTCTCGTCCACAGCGAAGAGATTAGGAACTTCACCTGTGTTGAGCATATTGCTAACATCTTCAAGGAACGACTCCATCTTAATTTGAGTGTCAGTGAAGAGGAAGACTCCATGAGTTTCCCCAAATGTTGATTTGCGCATAATTTGTTTGAGGTCATCACGCCATTCTGTCATGCCGTAACTCTTGGAGATCTCCACCTGGAAGAGCTCAGCTTCAGCCATGTGAGCAGCTAAACGAGTCAGGGACTGCCGACCACTCCCTCCAACACCAACTAGGAGTGCATGACCCCGTGGCTGTTTTAGGATACGAGAGATCCTACAGACGTGCTCAATGGCAAATCGGAAGAGTACAAGTTTCATGGGAGCCTTGCTGATGTTGTTAAAGTCCTCTAGGTGGGCCTCAACCACCTGCCGTAGCTGATCGAGGTCAGCAACCTCAAGGTAGTTTCGGTCATCACCCCTTGGGTCGTGGAAATCACAGAACATTAGGCTGCGCAAGTCGTCTTCAGTTACACATCCATCAGAATCAAAGTCGAGGTGCTTGAAGAGCTGATGGAAATCCTCCTTTAGTTGGGACTTGCAGATCATTTCCAAGAACTCCACCATCAATTTACGGTCTGATGGGTCAACCAAGCGGTCATAAAAAACTCTCTGGACCTAAAACAATGCAGACATTATTCCAAACTTTGTTTGAATCGTTTCAATATCTGAGAATAGGCCTCTAGTAAAATAATATTATAATATTACAGTCTTAAACTACATTTAAAATTTTTTATTATTCCTACCTCGTGCACCCACAAGCGTTTAATAGCTTTGGGGTCATCTGCACTCTCTGGGCAAGATAAACAAATTCCCTGGATGACACGGGAGAAATCCCGTAGGTTGAAAAGATAATGTGACTTGTCTGGGGTAGGCAGCAAGTTCTTGGTGGCCCACTGATACACTGCCAGGGTCACACCCACGATCTGAGTTGTAAGTATGGCAAATGCTGCAGGAAAGGGATATCTAAAATAAAATAGCACACAAAATAATCAGAAAATTCAGAATTATGCCCTAAAGTTGTGTCCCTATTTTGAGAAATTATTCTACTTAATGTATAATCACTTACCAGATCTAACATTCTTAAAAGTTATATTTAAAATAACTGAACAAGTGAAATACAGCTAAAGAATCAGAAAAGTAAATCACTATAACTATATCACAGTCATTTACCTTATAGTTAAGTGCCAGTCCAGGATTCTGGAAAAAATTGTCTGCATGGTCTTGTCATCAAATTCATTTATTGTTACTGTATTAAAATGCCGGAGGAAGCGAGGTGTCACTGGGCTTCTTCCACCACCTGAGAATTACAGAAAGAAGAGGGAGTACATAAGTCACACATTTCTTTTGACACCAGTTGAACAAACCAAAGAAAAAATGTATGTCACTTAGTCTCTGATCCTTGTTATTATTCACATTCTGTGTGAAATATCCAGTCTTACCAGGAGGCCCCATGGCACACATCAGCTGGATGTCCACCAGGTGGATTGTGGAGCAGTCCTTCATGTCATACCAGTTCCAGTGGTCCAACCACTGGCGCAGAAGCTCCACAGGAGGCTGAGCACCGTACGTCTCTCTTGCTGGCATATTCACATCATCCACAAATATCACCTACACAGAGAACACATTCAAACATTTCAAACAACACATAAATTGTACCATAAAAAAATGTGCTTCAGCATCTTTATCAACCCAATTCCTGGACCATGCTAAAAGATTTATAGTGTTTAAACTGAGACCTCTAGCAAATTAAATACTGATTAAACTTAAACTTTAAACTTTAAACGTTAAACTTTGGATTACATGCTACTTTTTTTTGCTCATCTTGCAAAGTGCTCGCAGTCCAAATTACTCACAATCCAGGGTTCCGCTGTATCAAGATAAAAGATTTGCTTATCCTCTACTGTTGCCCAGACATACAGTATGTCACAAAAGTGAGTACACCCCTCATATCTCTGCAAATATTTAGTTATATCTTTTCATAGGACAACACTGCATAAATGACTCTTTGACACAATGAAAAGTAGTCAGTGTAAAATTTGTATAGCAGTGTAAATTTACTGTCCCCTCAAAATAACTAAAAATACAGCCAATGATAGCTGAACCCCTGGCAACAAAGGTGAGTATACCCCTAAGTGAAAATGCACAAATTGTCATGCGCACTCCTAACGCGGCCGGCACGAGGACCTGGAAGTAAGACGGTTGCGATTCAGAAAGCATAAAAGGAGACAAGATGGCGCTTTACATCGCTCAGTCATTGAGTTGCCCATGCTATCGCCGACGCTCTGTTCGCCTAATCGTGAGTTAGGCGAACAGAGCGTTCGAGGATCAGAGACTAATCGTGAAACCTAATCGTGGGTTTCGCTTTCGATTGAGTGTGTGTTATTAGAACGCGGGTTTATTTGTGTAAGCTCTTGCTCTCATTCCGAGAGAGTTCTAAAAATAAACAGCGTGGTTATCCTGCCTACTCGCGCTACTTCCGCATTTGGGTTTACCATCTACGCTACAGGGCTAACTGCTAGTCTTCTGGTCTGTCTCCATGTGTCTCTGACAGAATGACTGAGCCAACACCAGTAAACCCAGCGGATTACGGTCATTTCTGCGATGTGGTTGACCAGCATGCTAAGTTGATCGATCAGCTCAGTAGTGAAGTTGCGGTCCTCCGCCAAGGCCTCCAAGACGTCGCGGCCTTGCGCCGCGAGGTTGCGGAGCTATGGCAGGAGAACGCGACGCTTCGCGGGGCGGTCGCTCAGCCGGCTGCGGCCACGCCCATCGCAGCGGCTGTTGCTCCGCCACCCCCTCCCCCTTCTCCCCCAAGGTCGACACCGACGCCATCCCGAGCGCCTACCGAGACCTGGCTGAGGTGTTTTGTAAGAGACGGGCAACCCACCTACCTCCTCATCGCCCCTACGACCTTGCCATCGACCTTCAGCCAGGCTCCATGCCACCCCGCGGCCACCTCTACTCTTTATCTGCCACCGAGAATCAGGCGATGGAGGAATATGTTTCCAACGGACTGCGCCAAGGTACCATCCGGCCTTCTTCCTCGCCTGCTGCCGCGGGGTTCTTCTTTGTGAAGAAACGCGACGGCAACTTACGCCCCTGTGTCGATTATCGGGGGCTCAACAACATCACCATCAAGAACCGACATCCATTGCCTCTTACCAACTCTGCCCTGGACGCCCTCTCTGGTGCCACCATTTTTACTAAGTTGGACCTCCGGAGCGCCTACAACTTGGTGCGCATCAGGGAGGGCGATGAGTGGAAGACGGCCACAATTTTCCGATGAGTGGAAAATTTGACCCCACTCAGCAGCGATACGGAGTAGGGGACCGCGAGCTGCTGGCCATAAAGTGGACCTTGGAGGAATGGCGTCACTGGCTCCAGGGCACCAGAGAGCCATTCATTGTCTGGACTGATCATCAGAACCTCATCACCATCCGGACGCTGAAACAGTTGAACCCCAGACAGGTGCGGTGTGCTCTATTTTTTGAGGACTACAATTTCCACCTGTCATATCGCCCGGGATCCAAGAACATCAAAGCTGATGCCCTCTCACGACAGTACGAGGAGGACGTCCCCCGGGCGGACCCCGCGCCTGTCCTACCACCTACCAAGATCATCGCACCACTCCGAGAGACGAGGGTTCGCCAGGCACAGGCTGTGGAGACCGAACTGGCAGGCGTACCGCCTGGACGACTCTATGTGCCCAACACCGTCAAGTCAGAGGTGCTTCAATGGGGGCACTCCTCTCTCCTCTCAGGTCACCCCGGAAGGCACCGTACACTACAATTCATTCGACGCGCCTTCTGGCGGCCCAACAAGAGTAAGGACGTTGATGAGTTTGTCCAGGCGTGCCCAGTGTGCGCCCGGGCCAAAGACAGCAACCAACCATCCCCGGGAGAACTTCAACCACTCCCAGTTCCCCGACGGCCCTAGACGCACATTGCCGTCGACTTCATCACGGGCCTGCCGGTTTCCGAGGGGAAGAACATCATCCTCACGATCGTCGACCGGTTCTCCAAAGCCGTCCACCTGGTAGCCCTCTCCGGACTCCCGTCAGCCAAAAACACAGCCAAGCTGATATTAGAACACGTAGTCCGCCTGCATGGGTTCCCAAGGGATATCGTCTCGGACAGGGGGCCCCAGTTCACCTCCCAGTTCTGGAAGGCCTTCTGCCGTCTGATCAATTCCACCTGTAGTCTGTCTTCTGGATACCACCCACAGACTAATGGTCAGACGGAGCGGACCAACCAACAACTGGAGTGCTACTTGAGATGCTTTGTCGCTGATCGCCAGTGCTCCTGGGCCCGCTACCTCATTTGGGCAGAATTATCGCATAACCTCCACGTCTCCTCTGCCACCAATCTAAGCCCATTTGAGGCATGCTACAGTTTCCAACCTCCGATGTTCGACCACCAAGAACCGGAGGTTGAAGTACCGTCGGCCCAACAGTTGGTTCGTCGGTGTCGACGGGTCTGGAACCAAGCAATCAATGCCATCCGACGCTCCAACACCCGTTACATCCTCCAACATCGCCGTCGACACCCTCCGGGATGACTATTCCAGATAGGTGACAAGGTATGGCTATCTACCAAGAACCTTCACCTACGAACAGAATCACGGAAGCTCTCCTCCAGATTCATCGGTCCATACCGCATCACTCTGGGGATAAACCCTGTCACCTACCGGCTCCAGCTGCCTGCGGCGCTCCGGATCCACCCGGTATTCCATATATCCCAACTCAAACCCTTCACCACTTCCCCTATGGTTGTCGTCCTAGAAGGAAGCCTCTTCTAAAGATGATGCACAAGAAAGCTCACAAACAATTTGCTGCAGACATGCAAACTAAGCACCAGGATTACTTGAACCATGTCCTGTGGTCTGATGAGACCAAGATAAACCTATTTGGTTCAGATGGTGTCAAGCGTGAGTGGCGACAACCAGGTGAAGAGTACAAAGACAAGGGTCTCTTGCCTACCATCTAACATGGTGGTGGGAGTGTCATGATCTGGGGCTGCATGAGGCCTGTTGGCATTGGGGAGCTACAGTTCACTGAGGGAAACATGAATTCTAACATGTACTGTGACATACTGAAGCAGAGCATAACCCCCTCCCTCCGGAAACTGGGCCGCAGAGCAGCGTTCCAGCATGATAATGACCCCAAACACACCTCCAAGATGACCACTGGCTTGCTAAAGAGGCTGAGGGTAAAGGTGATGGACTGGCCAAGCATGTCTCCAGACCTAAACCCCATAGAACACTAGGGTGGTCCTTAACAGTTAACAGTTAACAGTTTCATTTTTTTTTATTAAAAGTTACATTTTTATTGCTCTGACCCTCTAATTATGTTCCAATGTATAAAATAATGGCACTTGCCAATTTTCATGCCAATATTCTCATATTTACTGGTAGCTCAAGCACCCTGACAAAAAAATATATCCACTATGAAAATTCCCTACAGTTAGGGAAATAACAGTTATAACAGTTTTTGTTGAAATAATCACCGGTACTTCAGTTTATTAGTATATAATATTGAATACAGTGCAGAAAAATGAAAAGTTTGCTGATATAAACTAGACATCCGATTTGCAGTGGATACGGAAAAAAGTAGGAACACAAACATGATTCTACAACTGACAGTATCATACATGCCTGAAAATTTCTATAATTTGTCAACATTTATCAGTTTCTTTTCAACATTTTTCTTTTCTGTATTCATCATTATTTGTTTGGATGCGTCAGGGAAATTCTTGCGGTGCTCAGCAATAACCAGCAGCAGGTACTACAGTTGTTCTTCGTCACGAGTGAGGTGTCCGTTGAATTCTTGGATGAGAACAACAGCACGTTCTGCATTGTCATTGCTTACAGATAAACATTTGACCCTCTCTCTTGCCTCCTGGAAGTCAAGACGCTCATTCCATGTGGAAGGTGGTGTGCTGAGAAAATCCATTGGAATTTGCATACTTGTGAATAGTTTTGCCGTGTTTGAAGTCACAAAGTCAGGCAGAGGCTTTCTCCTCCCTTGCAGTCAGTCTGAAGTGTTGCCTAAACATCCAAAGGTGTAGATGACCTTTGCCATCCACCTGGCTTGATGCATTACTCCGGGTGTCATGAACACCTGGTGATATTCAGATGACCATGTTTTGAGTAGAATTTGCCATTTGTTTTTAAATTCTCAAAACTTTAAGGAGCTTGAGCTACCATTAATTTCATTGCTAATGACAAAATATTTCACATGATGCGTTTTTTCCCTAAATGGAATGTTTTGAGAGGGTCAGAGATAAACATTTCAAAAGTAAAAAAATAAGGACCACCCTAATAGAACACTTCTGGGGCATCCTGAAAAGGAAGGTGGAGGAGCACAAGGTATCAAATGTCCACCACCACCGTGATGTTGTGATGGAGGAGTGGAAGAGGATTCCAGTGGCAACCTGTGAAGCTCTGGTGAACTCCATGGCCAAGAGAATTCAAGCCGTGCTGGAAAATGGTGGCCACACAAAATATTGACATTTCACATTTTCACTTAGGGGTGTACTCACTTTTGTTGCCAGGGGTTCAGCTATTATTGGCTGTATTTTAGCTATTTTGAGGGGACAATACATTTACACTGCTATACAAACTTTACACTGACCACTTTTCATTGTGTCAAAGAGTCATTTATGCAGTGTTGTCCTATGAAAAGATATAACTAAATATTTACAGAGATGTGAGGGGTGTACTCACTTTTGTGACATACTGTAATTAGGTTCTAGTTTGCTGAGTATATATTCTATGTAGAATGTATTGAAAATTCGTACCATCTTTTGTCCCACTGGGGCACCAAATACTCCTTTGCGCCGTTTGTCCAGCTTGGACATGATGATGTTCTGAGTCTGAGCGGCTGAGGTTTGGGCTGAAAAGTTGATGAGCAGAGGATTGTATATATCCTTGTTCAGCCGCTTTAACAAAAAGTCCTGCAGAGCAACAAAAAGAGTCAATTAATCTCACTAGACAGATTTGGACCAAGTTATGCAGATATACAAGGAATTGTTAAAAGCCTGCAGGACTGTGAGTGTGAAGCCTCTTTGGTGCTAAATGTATTCGACACCACCAGTGAGGTGGTGAATTGAATCAGGTGTCAATGGATGTGATGGTTTTACCACATAACCATTTTGCATTGCCAATTTGTATTTTGCACATACACAATTCATCTAATCTGAAATTCAGCTAATTAACCTTAAAAAAACCTTTTTCACATTATAAACATAATGGCCAGTCTTGACAACCGGAAATTAAATGTGCATATTTTTTGTATATTATACATAGTCTTGTTATGATTATTATCCAAGGATATAATTTTTTTTCAGACACGTACTGTGATGTACACGCTCTTGCCGGTTCCTGTGGGCCCCACAAATATTGTTGGCTTCTGGTGTGTGGTTAGCATCTCCATCAGAGTTGTATAGCGCACTGTATCCGCTGTGGGAACGATAATCTCATTGAACTGCACATCTTTGGGGATCCGTGGTGCCTGCTTTAGCTGCTCGATCCACAGCTCCCATCTGCCTGGACCCTGAGTCAAATCACAGAGTTAAACAAACATTCATTCATTAACAAAAAATAGCATCTCTACATTATTAATGAAATAAACGGGTATTTACTTATCAAGTTAATAAACCTACAAAAGGGGTAAAAAACTCATTTGAGGTAATGGGCCACATTACGGTTCAAATTGCACAAACTTTATTAAGCTCCTAATACATAAATTAAACATCGCAGTAAACTATTGGGGTATAAGAAAAAAGGGCTGTTTTTATAATTAACTTTAGGGTAACTCCATCACCATTGTTTTTTATTCTTTTATGTTTTATTGTATTGCTTAAATAATGGACAGCAGCTTGCTATCTTATCTTGCCAGAGAATAACACTTCATAATGTTACTGTATGAGCAAAATGGCCATTAAACCTCTAAAGACCGAGCTTTTTGCCCTTCTCCTGACCAAACATGTTTTATAATTACATTTAGGGAAAAAAATCTAACTGGGAACAAATCTTTTCTGATGTTTACGTGTTTAAAATAAATGAAACTTTTCGATGGCAGGCAATGTCAAAATGTCAACGTTTTCTCATCAAGGTTTTACCAACCTTTTTGATGAAGTGATAATCATAGAGAGACCCCTCAGCAGGTAAGGGCACTGTGAGCTGCTTGCTGGGTGCTTCTATTTCTTCCAGGATGCCATGACTTGCTCTTGTGTTCTCAGACAGAGCACCTATAAGCAGCTCCCTCACTAGAGCATCAAACTTCACTCTCCCAGGCTCTGTGCAGCTGGCACCCACCGACCACACCAGGCAGAACACAAAAATACCCTAGCCAAGAGACAGAGGCAGAACCAAGTCAGTTTGACTTTAGCAGATTATGAACATACTGGACAACCTTGGCAGACAAATTAAATTTATTCATAAAGTGAGTTTTTAAGGTGAACATTCATATTGCATATGAATATGAATTATCCCATAAAAAATTATGTAAATGCAGATAACCAATTCCAGCCACTATGAAGATCACCATCATTACCAATTTCCAACACTATAATCATATTTCTGTATATAAAAACAACCAAAACATTTAGAAAAGACATGTAAATGAAATAGAATATGAACTAACCTCGATTAACCTCTTGGCACCGGCTGCTTTTTTATCAGTGATTTTTTTTTCTTAATTTCCATAGAAAGTGACTAACATTTCTTCCTTCTTGGAAGAAAAATCCACAAAAATCTTTCCACTGATTCAAATAAGTTTTGAACGACTCCTTGTCACACACACAACTTAGCCAGTGTTTAGCTATGTTCATTCATTTGCAGAAAATGCTTTGTATGCCGATGCAAATTTATGAATTCTGATGAAAATTTGTAAGGGAGAGGCATTCTTATGCCGAGGTTCCACTGTGTAACACACTAGGCAGTACTTGTGCGGTTAGGGTTTGAGTACTGTCTCACCTCAAGCCAGGAGCAGACATCTCTCTCGCTCATACCCTTCATCTGGCTTTCATCTTTAAACTCGTCCATCATGCAATCCATCAGGTTCATCAGGGAGCGTGCAAGGTTGGTGTCTGAAGTTGGAGACAGCTCCTAAAACAGAAAGTGCAAGAGGTCAGACCTCTCATCTATGAAGAAGTGCTATGAGAATGCTTGGAGGTATCACTGTCCCAAAAATGTGAAGATTAAATACTGTATTTGTTTCACTAAAAGCTGGAAAGACTTAAGTTCTAACCTAAAATTCTAATGAGTCCAAATAACAAAACACATTTTCTTAAAAAAATGTGCTAATGTCAGCAGAGTACCTTGGTCCCTTTGCGTATAAGCTGTAGACAGGGGGACATCATGCGGTCGAAGAGGCCAGCGACGAGGTCTTTATGTGTGCTGCTCAGTGTGGATGGCAGGGTGTTGAGCCAGGAGATCATTAATGGCCTCCAGCCCAGCATATGAGGCTCCATGTAGATCATTCCACACCGAGACACCTGCATACAAACACCGCCAGTTGTCAAAATGTGGCGTTTGTTAAGAAGTACAAAAATGACCTTTTTAACTGATAGTCCCGATATGTATTTTCTTTTAAGGGATCAGCAGGGTTGCGACATAATTCTGGTTTATGTTTTTCCTTTCTCTGCTGGAAATAACATTGGAGTGGATTATTTTGCAACAAAGTAGTTCTACCTTATTATTGAACATTATTTAACATCTTTTTACATACATTATTTTTTTACATACGGCAAAGTACCAATTTTCATGACATGCAATTTTTATGCAAACCTGAAACCTGTTGCAGCTTAGCATACTGAGATTCTTAATTATAGACCTTTTTTATTAAACGCAGGAAACGTAGTCATGAATTCAAATTAAATAAAAAATGTATTTGTCACATACAGTCATATACAGTATGATATGCAGTAAAATGCTTATACAATTGCCCATGACTTAAAATTATAATAATTACTTAAAATAATAATAATAATAAATAAATAAATAAATAAATAAATAAGGAATATGAGATAAAAATATAATGAAATAAAGAAAAATATAGTACTTTATAAAAAAGAAAATAGAGTAAAGAATAAAAAATAAAAAAAATATTAATATAATAAATTGTTTAAAAAAACATGAAAATATAAAAAATATAGAAATCTTTTAGCTGTAAAATTTACAAAATGTTATGTAATAAAGTAGAATTGAAATGCACTTGAAATAGAAAAACTATGTACAGTCAATGTGCAGAGCAATGTGTAAATGTGTGTTAAATGTGCAAATGTCCATTAATGTGTAATGTGCAAAGTGATAAGTGGTGCTATTGTTTTCTCAACTATTGTTGAGAGAACATAGGAATAAACTATCTGATCTGCTTTCTATGTGGTGTTATGATTAAGAGTTGTAGAATCTCTTACCGTAGCAGGTGAAGCCACTTCCAGATCCATGGGTTCAAAAATGAGGCTCATTTGAGGAGACATCTGGATGATCTCACCGCTCATCAGGCACAGTTTCTTATTGTCATCAAGTACTGTGTTCATGTTCTCAATCCACACTGCATCCACAGGGCCATCAAAAATCAGCCACTTCCTGTCTGGAGTCTAAAGAGAGGAATAATAGTGTTTATTTAATAGTGTTAAAGAAAGCATTATTATTTACTAACTGAATTAAATATAAACTGCTCTTTCAAGGCAACCTTAAAAGCATCATTGTCTTAAAACATTGATAAAACTTCAAACGATTTAAGCTTAAGACTTTTGCACAGTAGGGTATGTCTGGAAGTTTAATTTATCAAAAGCTGCTCTATGACAATATATATATATATATATATATATATTTTTTTTTTTTTTTTTTTTTTTTTTAAAGCGCTATATAAATTAAATTGAGAAACAACAGGATACAGAACTTTTTTCATAAGAAAAGAATAGTTACATATAGT
>JAAGKR010011165.1:0-20263 GCA_011419295.1 Clarias macrocephalus | reverse complement strand
AGTGAGGAGAAACTGCGACGCTTACAGCACATGCACGGGGTGAAAGTCGTTGCTATAAGAGAGCATACATGGGAGGAGATGAAACAGAACCATCAGGGCTTGCAGAGTTTTCTTAAAAGGTATAATCCTCCCCAGCCATTCTCACCCCGCGGTGCGTTGTACAGTGGACGGACCTGTCCTCTGAGACTGCGTTACACGGCAAGCCCCGATGAAAGCATGAGTTATGTAGACGTGACATCCCTCTACCCCTATGTGAATTACACATTCCTGTATCTGGTAGGTCATCATGAAATAATTTTCAAGGATTTTGGAAACCATCGGGACTATTTCGGCTTAATAAAAGACAGAGTTTACCCTCCCAGAGGCTTGTTTTTCTATCTTATAGGTCGGAGAAAGGCAGATTGGTTTTTACTCTTTGCCGTACATGCGCCGATCTGAATTTCCAAAGAGGTTTATGCACACACACCAACAAGGAACGAGCATTGTCATGGGTGTGGATAATGCCAGAGTTTACTCTCACCTTAGACAAAGGCTATGTGATAGCAGAGATCACAGAGATATGGCATTTTAATCAGAAGAGTGCCGATCTATTCAAGGGGTACATCAAAACCTTTTTAAAAGGGAAACAAGAGGCGAGCGGGTATCCATCCGAGGTTACGGACGATGAGGGCCGACAGCGTTACATAGCAGAGTATAACACTAATCAGGACATTCTGTTAGACGCCTCCAAAATCAAATTTACCCTGCCAAAGACAGGTGGCTAAACTCTGTCTGAACAGCTTCTGGGGTAAATTCGCTCAGCGTTCTAACATGATTAACACGGAAACTCATAAGTGAGCCTGAAATCTTTTTTAATTACATGTTTTCAGGAAATTACAGTGTTAAGTACTTTAGCTTTCTAAACGAGAACGTCGCGATGCTGCAATGGCAGCACGGCGAGCGATGCATCGCTCCCCCTAACAAAACAGATAATGCTTTTATTGCGGCATTCACAACAGGTTACGGGCGTATGAAACTCTTTGATTATCTAGATCAGTTGCAAGAGAGAGTCTTGTATTATGACACCGACAGCCTGATCTATATAACCAAAGAAGGCGAGACCCCTCTCGAGCGGGGAAATTATCTAGGTCAGCTAATGGACGAATTAGACGGTGATACAATAAAAGAATTTGTCTCCGCCGGTCCTAAAAGTTACACCTATCAGCAATCTAAAGTAGTGCTATGTGTCAAGGGGATCACGCAGACATACGAGTGCTGTCAAAGAATCAACTTCGACACCGTGAGAGACCTCGTTGAAAATGATATCAGCGGTTCGCACGAGAGTTTTCTCACGATGCCGCAACACACCATTGTTTGCGAGAAGAACGGTTTTCGCTTGAAAAACTCATTGATTGAGAAAAAGTTTCACATTGTTTTTGCCAAGAGACGTCTTCTAGTCGGGGGTGGGAGCTTACCTTTTGGCTATTAAATAAATAAATAAAACATGTCACACTTCGTGGCTGCGGAGGAAACGGCTTTCGACCCTAGGCTTAAATTACCAATGTCGTGTCTGGTTGTGGGACCCAGTGCATCAGGGAAAACTTGAACGTGTTGGAAAATTGTAAACATGTTATGGATACACAGCCTGATAATATTGTATGGATATACACATGTTTTCAACCATTGTACAGTGAATTGCAAAAAATGTTGAATAAAAGGATAACTTTTTTTAGAAGGTCTGCCTGATTTGTTTGATGATGAAACTATTTTTCCTCAAGATAAAAAAAATTATTTGGTTATTCTGGGCGACGTTGTCTTGGAAGCTTCCGATCATCCTGAAGTTGTGAAAATTTTCACCCAGTATCGCCATCACAGGAACATGTCTGTTATGTTTCTGACTCAGAACATTTTTCACAAAGGCAAATACAGCAGGACCCTAAACTTAAACTGCACTTATCTCATCTTATTTAAAAACTCTTGTGACAAGCCTCAGATGTCTATATTAGCAAATCAGATATTCCCAAGGCAGAGGACCTTCTTTTTTGAGTTACGAAGACGCTACAAATAAACCCCATAGCTATTTATTACTAGACTTGACACCCTCCTGTCCAGACCGCTTCAGACTAAGAGCCGGCCTACTGCCCACAGAGACGCCTTGTGTGTATATACCCAAGAAAAAAAAATAATTTTAAGAGAAAAAAAAAAAACTGAAATGTCTGCTCGTATGAAAAGAAACATTACGCTGCTCAGGTCTTTAGTCTCCATCCCTCAGCATCAGCGTAAAGCTATATTGAAAACTTGCTCCGCGGACATCATTAGAGCTCTGTGCGAGATTGCTTTAAACCTTTTGAAAGGAAATATCCCTGTGTCCAGACATCAGTATAAGAAACTCCAGCGACAGAAGAAGCACATTAGACGCCCGTATCCAAGAAAAGAAAAATTATTCAAACAGGCGGGTTTCTCCTACCTTTACTTAGCACAGCTCTACCCTTGATCGACGGTGCTATTTCTAAATAAAACAATGGCCTCGCGGAAAATGTATCTAATCTCCCCCGAGCATCTAAACCATCTAAATGAAAAGGTTAAGCACGGTGAAAATATCCGTGAACAAGAATGAGCTGGATCAGAAAATAAGAGAGATCGTAGATCTGAAAGGAATATCGCTAGATGAGAAAATGAAAAAGTACAACGTTCTCCTGCAAAGATACCTTATTCTTCAGAAGCAAGAAGCAAGGTGAGACTCGAGAGATTGCCATTACGTTACCTAAAGAAGAAGCAGAGGGTCTCGTCGAGGATTAGAAAAAGAAAGACGTTATTTTAAAGGACGTTATCGATTGCATTAACCCTCGTTTCAGGAGGAATGCTGGTTATATTTTACATAAGATATCAGAGGCATCGGGGCCGGGGGAATGGAACGAAAATGGGGAGTTTATTTTTAAGAAGCATGTGATTAACGGTTAAAAATATAGTTGATCTGATGAAACATTTAACAAGCACCCACAAGATGTCTCTTAAGAGACACCCTACGGGGTGGAATTTTATACAGACCCTTTCGAACCTGAATATTCCCTTATCAACCATTCCTAATAGCTATGGCGGGACATCGAATTGCTTAAAGATGCAGGTGACAGCTCGACGGGTAAAAGTTTTTTACTTTGCGGTCGAAAAGGGCCGAGACACCGCCATTGCTACCTGTAGATGAAACGAAGAAGAATCATATCACAAATCTTTCACCTCGATGGGTTAATCTTTCATGAATTAATAAATGCAATACACACAGTTTTTTCCATTTGAGAAAATAAAATCTTTATTGTATCAAATACATTATATGGTTTGTGTCTTTTCTTCACTCTTTTATACTACATATCATGGTTTATGGAAAAAAAATAAAATACACGAGTGTAACACACACACACTTTAGAAGAAGAGTCATATTACAAGTTACGTATCACACTCGGTAAACATCTTCAGAGAACAGACCGTGTGATTAAATTGACCCGCTCGTCGATTCCTTATACAATTTTGATATCTGTTCATAAACTCAGCCACCATCCTTTCATTTTTTAACACATCATCTCCATACAAAGATAACACATCTGCGTACGCCACCCCGCATGCCCTGTGACACAGATAATACACGTTCGCTGCAGACAGCCGATAAGGGGCTCTGCAACTATCTGTTGTGGTAGAAAATGTTTTTCACTCCTCTATGATTTCCCAGAAAATCCATGATTGTTTTCGGATAGTAGAAAGTCAGAAGGGAAACCGAAAGAGTCAAAAAAGCTCGCTCTTCCGTCTTCGTCCAGAGAGAGAGTGAGCCAATGTTCCCCAGGCATGTGTCGCGAGTGCGTGTTAACTATGAAATAGGCCGGTCGATGAAAACTTTTCGTTATCAAAGGTAGTTCGTCAGGCGCATAAACACCTCTAACACCCGCATTTCTCAGTAAATGACGGGAAATATTTTCCAGCTGATGATTGTTAATGTTTTTTTATCTGTCAGATTCAACTCAGTAATAGTCAAGTAGGACGTTTCTTTTAGAGTTTATTTTGAGAATCGAATTGTAGCAGGCGTACAGTACACTATCAGCATAGTCGTGTGGGGTAGTGGGGTGCAAAAACGTAACTCCAGCCTTAAAGATCCTGTGGATATAGGAGACACTGCCTCCGTGTCTTCAGAGGGGCTGAGATTAAAAACGAATAAAGCGTACCCCTCGTGGAAATCCTGTCTATCGATGGCGAGTGGTAGATCTTTCAGATGTCTCCCTGTAGCTGTAAATATGTTGTAAAACTCTCTGACGTTTAGCCCGTTGGTGAATATAGGTTGAAACGCTTTGGCAGTGATCTGTCTACCATCCTGGCTCAACGCCAGATATTCGATGTCGTTGTATATGAAGTTAAACGGTGAAAGGTCACTTTTACTGGTGAACGCTTTGTGATTCATCATAGCCAGCACCATGTATTTAGACGTAGTCCCCAGAAAGAGATTCTCGTGATTACACATGTGGGAATTCTCTGGAATAGAGTAAGTTTTCACATTTATACGGGAAATAGGGTACAGGGCATTGCGCCGTGTCAAGGCCATGACAGCGACCTTTTTGATGAAGAGAGATGCTCCTAGTATTTTGAGGTTATAAATACGATTATTCGGATGCATGAGACAAAATTCGTCATTTGCACGAATCAGTCCGATTCGCAAATCTACACCGTTCAATAGGAGCCTTTCACTGAAGAAAATGTCCGTGTGAAGAGCGCCTAGCAGATTAATTTCCCTTCATTTTTGACTGAATCAAGCTCTCTGAACCAGGCCTTGATCGGGGCCATTGACCACCACCACGGAACCCATGGCTCCCGCTGTGTCTTTGTAAAACAGACCGGCGCGGAATTGACTTTTCAGAGTGTCCTCTGACTTGTCCAGAGTAAGGTCTCTATCATAGCTCTGTAAGGATGTGTGGCACTGGCTTGAGAAATTAAGCGCTCGCCCAATGTAACACCGCATTGTGAAAAAAGTTACGTTTAAAGGGTAATTCACTAACCCCACAGGCGCGTTGGGTAAAATATCCGATCCGTCAGGATTAGTAATTTTCAATCTTAAAAATAATAATGTCAGGAAGATCCAAATCAGGAAGATCCAAATAATGTTGTCCATTACCGTTTATTACGAACTCTATTGGATCCCTGTCGGTTATTGCGGATAAAGGTTGAATCTCTATGTGTTGGCTCTCTTCGATAGAGAGCTGGGTCATAGGGGCCGAAAATAAATCGAGTTCCGTCATGGCGCATTTGGCCGATTTCTTGTGTAAAAGAGCCATGCCAGGCTTTTTTTTTTTTTTTTCACTCTAACATATGTCGCGAGACCTCACCGTCGACCTCCTTCCTACAGATCTACTCTCACCGACTGATTTCCTCTTTTTAGTTACTCTTCTTTTTTAGACTCCGATACACGTTGACTGGCCGGGCGTTTTATGGCTCTTCGAGATAAAACGCGATTCCTGACCCCTCCTGACCTCCCGAGCCTTCGCCTGTTTTCCTGACGGCTGTTAAACACGTCCGAAGCGATGCCCTTTGCAGCAGTTGTTAGATGGGGCTTAGCAAAGTTGAAACCCTTTTTTACCAACAGTAATATAAGACGAAACAACCTCAAACAAAGTCTCCAAAAAAACGCTCGGACTCCTTGCCTGTACATAACCGGGGCACCGATAAAACTCGGTAAACCGCCCACCTGGTTCTCGTAATAAGTCACAAAGCGCCTAGGATCCGATCTGTAAGTTAACGAGGCCATAGTGATGTTTTAACCGGTCAAAAATGGAGCGTGAGTATCGTCTTACCGTAGGTGTAGACTACCAGTTTATTCTGATCAGATTTAATCTCCACGTGTATGTTTTCATTCTTAGCCACTGGTACGTAATGGGGGGTGCCGTATGAGCGAGTGATAACATCTTCGTATTTCCCCTCTATTTTAACCGCGCATAGCAGAGGCGCGTATGCGTCCCCTACGATCTGCGGGATGATAACATCGATATAGAAATAGAGATGGTAAAATCCTGCCTTCATGTCAGCGGGGAATGGGGATATTTTTGGTCCGGGGCCTGTCGTAAACCATTTACCAGGTTTTATACCGAACATGAAGCACAGAGGTGCCGAAAAAAATCAGTCGATATCGATCGCTTCCCATCCATTGAAAACTCTGCAGGTATTTATTAAAGCTCAAATCCTATCTGTCTAAACTCCTCATTCAGCGTTTTCATGATGTGCTGTCTATCTTCATAAAAGCTGTATTTTAATTTCACTCTATGGGGGGTAAAGACGCTCAGATCCATCTCTTCGGGCCCGAGCTCCATGTTCCCAGGTGTCCATCCAATTTGATACATCGGTTAGCACCACTTCCCACGGGCCGTCTAAGACGATATGCTTGGCTAGATCCACACAGAAATTCAAGCTCGTATTATTCTTAAACACGTCGTAGCTGGCGTTCGAGGGTAAGGTAATGTAGAAAGCCTCTCCGCTCGAGCGCTCCATCGTGCGACTGATACTGCATCCTCGAGTTTTATTTTTTTATACATTGATCAATTCGACCGCTTTCACATAGCTGTTGAATTTCTCAGGCCAGTTTCGCCATTTCACTAAATAATGTTTCACACCCCTTATCATACGCTCTCCCAGAATCTCTTCTATCTGAAAGGCTTTGTCTTTTGCGATCTTTACTTTCTGTAATTCGGCCTCATAAAAAGTACCATCTAGCGCTTCACCATCATAATCCTTTAATTTATACACGGGAGATAGACGTGGTATCTACCGTAAATATTTCGTCTGTAAAACTCTGTGTATATTTTTTTCTCAAAAACCCCTCTCAGCTTGGATATTCTCACCAAGTCGCCCTCCTTGAAATTCATCTTAAATTTTTTCTTGTGCCATAGAGGGAACGTACCGTAGAGGTTTTGAAAAACTTGAGAAGTGTTCTCGGGAATCACTTGCATAGGGGTCATTTTTATACTGGAATGGTAGGTGGTATATGGTAATACTGGAATGGTATAGCTTCTGATGAAATTCTGCAGCACATCAATGTATCTAAAAGTGTTTTTAGCGGTGAAATATAGAAAACGTTTGGATTTTAACGGCCGATTATATCTCTCGACCACACAGGCTTTCACATCGCTGGACGTGCTGAAAAGCGTGATGTTATTTTTTCTCATTAAAGTTTGAAAAGTTTTATTGTAGAATTCTCTCCCTTTGTCTGTTTGAAGGAAACGTGGAACCCCGCTGTCTTTTAAAATCGATGTAAAGGCGCTGGTTACCCCGGTAGCTGATTTTTTCTTTATAGCTCTTAGATGTTTCTCAAAGAAAGCTTATGTATCACCATCAGTAAATACTTGAATCCATCGTTGTATGACGCCAGCTTTTGCATATCACAGAGATCCGCTTGAAACTGTTTGAGAGGTCTCAAGATAAAAACTCTATTGCGAGGAAATCGCGTTCTGGTCTGTTTATGCAACGTGTACGCGTCTTGTTTGGCTAGAAAATCCTTAACCCTCTTGAGAATTATTTTCTGCCCGGATTCGTTTTGCACGGTCTTATGCAACCTCTGCACCCCTCCGAAACTAGCGGGGTGTGAAGGATTGTAATAGATTTTTTTCATCAGCTTGCTGAGGTTTCGAGACATCTCTAACTTGTTCTCTAAAAAGAATATCCTTTATTATTATTTTTTTTATTTCAACACCATACGTGAAAAAAGAAACAATCACGTAATAATAATAAAACAGCGTTTGATCACTTTCAAAGTTTGTGTAAGGAATAAATTGCCGTTTCTATGTAAAACAACATCATGAATTTTCCTCAAATCGTTGACAATATCTACAGAATGATTGTTTTTAATACAGGTAACCATAACATCGACAAACAATGCATAAAGTGTAAACATATGATGCATGTGAATTTTTTCATTCAAAACATCAATAATCTTACAAAAGGTAATGACTGGGGAATTCTCGTTTACGTGCAATGTTCCTCGCACAAGCTCGTCCCAGTGTGTAGAGCCAGTTACAAATCTAATAATACACAGAGTCTCTTCGAATCTCTTTACATCGTCAGGTACACAACTGAAGCGGGATTTAAACTTTAAAGCGTCGTCGAACCTTTTTTTTGATTACTTTAAATACAAGTCTCTGCATTTCGCTGATCACTAGATACTCGTGTGTATACGCGCTCTATTTTCTCCGACAGTTACCCATTTTCTCTCTTTCTTCAGGAGTCGTTCCCGTACCAAAAGTTTTTCCAGGCCTTTGGTCTGTAGAATGGATGGGATAAACCGATCAGTCCGCAGTCTTTTCCGTACTTCTTCAAAGTTGTCTTGGAAAAAATCGTCCGGAATACCCCACAAACACGCGTGATGTTTCTGACTAGGGTGGTCAACGCTGCAACCATAGCAGGTTTCCTCTAGGTAGCGATACTAGACTATAGACAACAGTCTTGTCACCACAGATTTTACCGTGTCCCAAAAAAAAAAACCAGAAAGTCATCCATCTGTCTCATCATAGTACAGCGTAACCGGCACGCACTCGCTGCCATCCCCTGAATCAGACGGCTGACATTCAGGCGTCGTTGAAAGCACAGAGGGTTCTGATGAGGATGCGCTCGCCATAACGCCGAAGACATAAATTCGGATAATGAGCCCATTGTGTCAAAGCTGAAAGCTAGAGGGATTTAAACTAACCGCCTGAAGAGGAGGAGGAGGAGGAGGAGAAGGGGTTAGAAGATGAGAGCGCGTCTCGTCACGACCTGATCACTCCAATCGCGACTCTTGTGGAAAAGTACTGTGATTCGCTCCCCGTAAACTTCATGTATTCTGATCCAGGCATTGACTGGGATGCTCAGAGTCGTGTGGAAAACTCCGCACTCAGTGTTGAAGCGTTCCACGGTCACCGGTCCCTCGGGCTTGTTCTCGCTGGTCAAACCCCAGCGCACGTGGTAAAACCATTTACCCATAGGCGCTGCTTTCGTTTGCCATATTATTCTCATTACTCTTTTCTTAGTTGTGCAGCACAGTCTTTGTTGCGGATGTTGTTTCATCAAGACGAATTTCTTCTTTTTTAAGTTCGCCCCAGAGATTTAAGTTCTCACTCCCTGGTAAGGTTCCTTTAATCTTCTTTTCTTTAAGTAGATTAAAAACCATCAAGTTCAAGTTTGATGTAATCGTTGTTTTTTCAACACCCGTGTTGAATGTTTCACCGTTCTCCAGCTGGTAAAAAACATCTCCCCATCTAAATACTTAAAACACGAATCCCCACTTGTGCCCCGAATCCAGACCCATCTCTTCATCTCTTACACTCAAACTAAAAAACAAAGGGAAACACAAACAACACACAGCACAGTACTTAAATAAAACTCAGAATAAAACAAAACAGTACACTTACACAAACATCATCAGACAGATAACATCACAAAACAGAGCCCATATAAACAAACCAAAGTAAAATGAAACACAATCAAAACAGAACTAAATCAAAACAAATGCCCACTGACAGTATTAATGCTCGACCCTGTTTCCCAGAACAACCAGCTATTTATAACAATACTAATACGGCCTCTGAGTGGCGCAGTGGTAAAGCACTCACCCTATTATCCGGAGATCGCCAGTTTGAATCCCAGGTGATGCTGTAACCTCTCACAGCCGGAGGTCTAGAGAGAGCTGATTGGCCGAGCTCTCTCAGAGGGGAGGGATGAGAGGTACTTAGTGCTCCCACATTAATCACGGGCAATCACAACCTGTCAGGGGCGTCTGTGAGCTCATGCAACGGAGGGAGCGGATAGCGCTCTCCTCCGAGTGTGTTACTCGAAAAGATGCGGTCGGCTGGCGTCACATGGTTCGGAGGAAACACATGATAGTCTTCGGCCCTCCCGGCTGAGTGGTAGTAGTAGCCTTAATGTGGGAGCCCCTTAGTGGTGGGGAGGAATTGGACACGACTAAATTAGGGAGAAAATCGGGGAAAAAATCCAAAAAAAGAATAAAAAAAAAAATAACAATACTAATGAGCTACCCCGGTTCAGGTGAACTCCAGCATCACCTGAGGTGCTTTCTGGGAAATTGAGTCGACTAACAAAAAACTAACAAAAAAACTACAAAAAACAAACATGTGCACACAGTGCCCTCTAGGGGTGAAGCTGTAAAACTGTCTGCTTTTTTTACCGGATCGCCAATTTACATCGTTGTAGTCGAGGTCAATTAGACCTTTTATCCGGGTGTAGCAGACTCCCTTTCCAAAGCTTGGTTAAGTTTCCCGCTTCTTCATGTTAAAGATGCTGTTTTGTCTCACAGCTAAATAAGATAATCGGGATGGCGCCATGCGGGCTGGGAGAGGGGTTCTGGAATGTGATTGATTGTTTGCTTTCCTTGTGGGCCTGTTCATCCCTACAGCACCTGTGAATAAGCACTCAGATCATTCCTGGTTGCTTGAAGATACAGAGAGGTCGCAGCTTTAGGCCATACAGGATGGCTATCAACACAGATTTATGTAGCCTGGTCAGGTGTAGCTAATTGATTCTAAGCATCCCTGTGCATTCCTTGGAGGCAGGTTTCTTTTTATTGTTTTGATAATAATGGTGGTTAACTTTGTATGCAGAAAGACTATTATTTACTCAGCTGCCAGTAAAGGAAGAAGCCAAACTGCAGGAGCTTTCTGCAGTCGAGGTGTGAAATCAACATAACACCATAGAAGTCTTGTGCATCGTTATAATGAGCTCAAGGACTAAGACTTGTTTAGCCTTGGCTGACTCCAACAATCGTTTGAAGAAGACATTGTATAAGGCTCCATCATTCCATTCCCTCGAAACTGCCAGTGTCAGAATTCTAACGTGTTGTCATAGGCTAAGCAAGAACTTGCAGTATGAGCAGAAAGGTTGCAGCTTCAGACCATACAGGAATGCTGATTAAAATGTATAGTGTAAGTCAACACATTGCACATGGTCATTAAAACTAACAGTGCCTCCAGCTTTAAGTAGCAAGTAAGTAGCAAGCAAATGTAGCTAATTAATCATGATTGTTTTGGAGCAGTCCTGTGCATTCCTTTGGTGGAATTTAATTATTTTTTACTTTATATGCAGAAAAAGACTGTTAGTTGCTCGGCTGCCAGTAAAGGAAGAGACCAAACTGCAGGAGCTTCCTGTGGTAGTGGTGTGAAAACAACAGAACACCATAGTGTCCTCTGTGGAGTCCTTTATGAATACCAGTTGTTATACAAAATTATAAAATCATCCTAACATTATATATATATATACTATAATAAGAATTTTCCATAATTCATCATTGTTGAAATAAATTGTATTAATGAATCCTCATCTTGTCCAACAGAGACTGTTTATGCACAATGGTTGTAGCAGCATGATTTGTTTTTTAACTGTTCCTGTTAATATATTTATTACTTCTGTGAACACAGTAATGATAACTATCCAACGAACTTTGTTCTTCTTCGTAATGAACACAGGTAACTTCTAATGATGCACCAGCCAGGTGTAGGATGGAGCTGCTTCACTTCATGACCCATTAATTCCTGCAGATCCACAAAATCATTTTAAAATATTCATCTGCATACTAATAAAATGTTTAGTAAACTCCTCAAAGTAACCCTGGTAGTCACATGAACCTTGTACCCAGTGTGTAGTGAACACATTAAGCCCTTCCTGCTTAAGTGTCTTCAGTGTTTTAGTTTCTCACTTGTGGCTTGTTGTGCATTAAAAAATAACAACACAGGAAATAGGCTTAATATAGCAGCAGCACATCCACTTGCTGAGACAGACTTTAGACAGCTACTCTGTGAAGTTTTAGACAGTTAAATACTGGTAGAATACTGTACTGGTGTGTTATACAGGCTAATAATAGACTACTAATAATAATACTTCATAGAAATATCAGGATTACTGCAAAAGGAAGAATGGAGATGAGTGAGGAAATTTATGCGAATGCAGAATTGACAGAAGACAACAGAGCTGATTCCCAAGACAGTGAGGACTCATATACAGATGTATATGTGGATCAGGACAATTTGGAGACTCAGAAGCCCAGAAGCTTAAAGCAACATGAGAGTTCAGGTAAAATACACTCAAATTCAGAAAAAAATGTGCATACAGTGCGTAGTGATCTACTAATTTAATTAACTTGTTTAAAATGCAAACTGAATGTTACGTAAACACATGAATGTTGAAAGGGCCACTAAATGCTTCTAAATATGCACTCTATAATGTATGTAATATGCACTTTGTAATTCACATGCAAAAAATGTGAGTGAGCTGATAATAGTTTTTTTTTTTGCCATGTAAATGTTCACATTCAAAAATGCCTTGGTAATGTCTTGCAAACCATTAGAATTTTTCTTATTATGCTAGATGGAAAATGGAAAAATAATACAGTGCTTAGTTCAGATAAGTTATTTAACTGATCAAGAACTTGGAAAGCTGAACAGAAGGAGCCAGGCTACCATGGCTGATCTCTGTGCCCTCTCCTGGTCTTGGCCTCTCCTTGATTGTAATTAACTGCTTATGGACAAGTATTGGCAGTAGCTAACAAGCTGTTATCATATACCATCGAACCGCCCTTATTTCCTCTTTATATATACCGAGCCTACCTTCCCTGTCTCACATGGCATCAATATTTCATAAACTTACAGTGACAAATTGATTTTAATGTGCCTTCCGTGTCAGATTGATTGGCTGATCAGGGCTGTGCCATGGAGGCATGGCGAGTGGTGGAATGCGGCTTTACCGCACACATTAGTCAAAGACAGACAAGAGACAGAGCTGGAGAGAGTAGAGAACTGAGAGAGAGAGATATTGAGAGATGGGGCCAGACGCCAAACTGGGGGAGTAGATGTATCATAGTTATCTAGGGAGTATCTGCACAGGACTGGTTATTGATTGTCAGCATGGTTTCCAACTCAAACGGACTTGGTTAGTCCGTGCCATGTGCCTGTTATTGAAAGTGATTAGACTGACTTTTGCATCTTATCGCGTTGCATTTGATAAACTTTCCTTGAAATATCTATCTGCAAAGGACGAACCATTACCGATGTCAAATTCTGTAACGGTCAGCACAAACTCACCTTGGAAAGTCCTTGGAAATGTAGTCCCCGGGACCGTCTGTTCCCAAACTCAAAGAACTCACAGCTGCTGCACACTACTGGGGGTACTAACCTCAAAATGGGAGGCAGTACTTTTATTATTTTATATGGCAACTAATCACAACTCAAGTAAAGAAAAGCAATATATGGTAAATAAGTTGAAATAAGCAAAGCGTTCAAAGGAAAATAAAACAACACAAAGCCTTGTGAACACTTTTATACCCTGGTCCTGTGACTCATGTTCTATGAGCCTTACCCTACTAACCATTTAGCAGGTCCTCGCCTTATAAGGTAAATACTGATGCACTGAGCTGCTCTCTATTTCCTCTAAATATATTTAACGTAATCAGCAGAATGCACAATCTTGTCGTGTGTCTCACTAACTGCTAAACATTACACCATCCAATGTATCTTAGACGTGAAGAACATTGCTGCTAACATTAACCTTGCAAATGTCAACTGAGTCTTTCTACAGCGATGTTGCAGTGATGTCTGGTAGAATGGTTTTTGCAGCATTTCCTCTTGCCAGAGTTTTGCGCATCTTCTTAAGACATCTTCATTCTCATCAAGCTGCAACTCACCCTGCTTTGATGTCTTGAATATTTTCAGCTTTACCCAATAAATCTCCTATAGTGAGCTGGGACATATGACCTTGTCATGTCCTTATTATAAAATACTGTATAGATCACAGTGTTCACAATAAATACATCAAACAGCCTTATTTTTTTCTGTGACTTTAACCCTAGATGCTTTTTTTGTTTAATATAGAGGTGGAGTATTCATGCTAGGTGCAGTTGCATGCACTTCTTGTCTTTGCTGATGGGTCTCCTCAAATGTGAGAGAGAGACTGAAACTCTCCCTGGAACAGATAATTTTATATGTACGTCCTTTAACTTCCCCACACTGATACCCAAAAGTAGAGATTTCTTATCTTTATTATTTATGGAGTCTATCTGTGGTTGTAACTACTCTGAGGAACTGTGCATCTTTTATGTCTTTCATCACACTGGCTCCCTGTGCAGCTCAGGGTCAAGTTCAAGATCTTGTTAATAGCCTACATAGTCCTGAATAATCTAGCACCACTGGATATTTCTGACATTTTTAAGCCATACAATCCATTATGGTCCTTAAAGTCTGGTACATAGTCTCTCAATTCACAGTTCCAAAATACTTGTAGAATTAGGCACAAACCTACAATAAGAGCCAACCAATGTTGCGGAAATACAGACTCAACAGACAATGATCATATGAAAACCTGAATGGGCGTTTTATTGACAGGTTGTGGAAAATGATAAATAGTGAATGGGAAAAACCAGGATAGTCTTAACTGTGTTGATGATGGAGCTGGTGGACGAGTGCAGACAATCCGGTGAAACGTGGAACATGAAACAAACATGAACCAGGAGACGAGAAGAAGAACCAGGAGAAGAGGCGTGGAGCAAGGCGATGAGACAAGGGACCTGGGGACAAGACGTGGAGCAAGGAGGCGAGACGAGACAAAAGCACGGAGTGAAGTTTCGGTCAGGTTCGCTGTGGAGTCTATTTCCATATGTGAGGTCAGACACTGAGTTAGGGGAAGTGAGGTGTATATAAGGTGTGGTGCTAATGTGAATCAGGTGTGTGCTCTGAACTTGGGTGATTGGAAATGCAGATTGAGGATGGAGCCTGGTGTTTCCGTGACAGCCAACCCCAGGAATTAACTTAGCCCATTTTTGGTTTTGTATCGCTGACAGGCCTCAGTTACTATGGTTTTAATGAATCATTAAAACTTTGCAGGGAGGACAACCAACCTAAATGAAAGGGTGACAAATTGGTTTAAGACGAATTAAACTGTGTGACTTTTCAAACACCCCCATGTTGTGCATGGCCTGAAGTTCATCCTAAATTTTCTTTTTAATGTTAAGCCAAGTGGTACTGGGGGAGACTCTCAATGTGTTTCTGTAAAGTTTGTGTGGCCAGGCAGTAGCAAAAACAGTGGTCCGGTGCTTCCCTGGAAGGGATAACCCCACTACTGGCCACCACTTCCCCTCAGTTTCTCTATGATGCAGAGATAACATTAATGGAACTGGCTTTGGCCATATAGTCACTGTACCCTTACAGCAGGACCTATTAATTTTTTTGCCTTATTAAAGCTGAAAAAAAAAAAACAGCCAGTCAGTTACCAGGATTAGATGATGAGCAAGGTGAGGACTAACTGCTGCTGCACACACCACAACTAGACCATCTATCACAACCATCCATCTAGATGTATCCAAGATGGCGGAGCCAAAATCGTGCTACTTTGTTTATTTTGTGTCGTAGCTTATTTTACACAGTATATGAACCTCGTCACAACCAGTGTTCGTAATTACCACCGCCAGACACTTTTGGAACTCAGTAAAATACATGAAATGTATAAAATGACCTGCAAGAGAAGCTATGCGACCTCTGCCTCAGGAACCAGGCCCGCAGTCCTCGGCATTGCATGATGTCGGTGGCCGGAAGAGGGGACATCGTAAGCAGTCTTTTAGTCTATGCTAGGCTAAAAACAAACCCTAGCCGGCCGGCTCTTCTGTGCATCATCCCAGGACGATAAACTGGATTACATCTGACTCCAACAGACTACACAGTGTGAGTTTAGAGACTGCTGTTTTTTTTTTTTTCACGGAGACATGGCTCAGTGACAAAGTTCCAGACACTGCCATTCAGCTAGACGGGCTAGCCTCACAGCGGTGGCTTGTGTGTTTACATCAACACAGAATGGTGTAAGAACTCTGTGCTAGTTTCTAGCTTTTGCTCATTGTTGCTGGAGATTGTAACTGTTAGATGTAGACATTTTTATTTATCATGGGAATTCACCACCATTTCATTATCGGAGTGTACATTCCACCTAGTGCAGGTGCTAAGGAGGCGCTCTGTGACCTGTATGCAAGGATATGTAATCTGCAGAACACACAACCCGATGGATTTTTTATTGTCGCTGGAGATTTCAGCCAACCAAATCTCAAGTCAGTGCCTCCTAAATTCCATCAGTTTGTGGACTTTGCAACAAGAGGGGAAAACACGCTGGATCTTGTTTACACAAACATATATCGGGCAGAGCCCCGCCCCCACCCCAGATCTCTGTTATGCTAATTCCAGCATACAGACCACTCGTCAGGTGGTTCTGAAGCAGGTTGAAAATGTGGCCAGCAGGAGCCATCTCTGCTCTTCAGGACTGTTTCAAGAACACTGACTAGAACATGTTTAGGGAGGCTGTGAATTACGGCAACTTCACCGACTTGGAGGAATACACGTCATCAGTGACCAGCTACATTAACAAGTGCACCAATGTGCACTGTCTCCAAGAGCATCATCTCACGCCCCAACCAGAAACTGTGGATTACTGTGCAGGTGCGTGCACTTCTGAAGACCCGAGACTCCACCTTCAGAGTGGGGGACAAGATGGCCCTAATAAAAGCAAGGGCCAAACTGTCCCGGGCCATCATAGAGGGCAATGCTCGCACATGCCCAGAGAATCCACAGCTACTTCAGAGACTGGGCATACAAGCCATCGCCAACTATAGTACATCATCACCTGCCTGTGACAGTGACGGCTTCCAGATGCGCTAAACAGCTTCTACGCAGTGTTCAAGATGCAGAATGATGTGAGGGCAAGGAAGACCACCCCTCCCCTGAATGACCAGGTGCTGTGCCTCACCACGGCTGATGTGAGGAAAACTCTATGTAGAGTCAACCCACGTAAAGCTGCTGGACCAGAAAAAATCCCAAGCAGAGTGCTCTTTGAATGTGCAGAAAAGCTGGCACTGTTTTTTGAACAGAGTGTGGTGAAGACGCTATCTTCACCACACTCCATCTGGCACTGATAGACCTTGACAAAAAGGACACTTATGTTAGAATGCTGTACATAGATTTCAGTTTACCATTCAATACATCATCCCCCAACACCTAATTGGGAAGCTGAGCCTGTTGAGCCTGAACACCTCCCTCTGTAACTGGATCCTGGACATTCTGACTGGAAGACCTCAATCAGTGCGAATCGGGAACTGCACCTCCAGCACCACCACACTGAGCACTGGTGCCCCCCAGGGCTATGTGTTCAGTCCCCTGCTATTCACACTGCTGACTCATGACTGTGTAGCAATGCACAGCTCCAATCATATCATCAAGTGTGCTGATTACATGACCATAGTCGGTCTCATCAGCAAGAATGATGAGTCAGCGTACGGAGAGAAAGTGCAGATGCTAATGCGTGTAAAGACAACAACCTGTCTCTGAACATTGATAAGACAATGAAATGGTTGTTGACTTCAGGAGGAAGTCTTATGTTGACATAAGATTGGTAGATAAGAGAGGTTGTAGCAAATGTAAGTCAACATTTTCATTCTCTTGCTCATTGTAGAAAAATAATTGCATTTCAGCACTTGATCCAGATGTTCAAGTGAGTTTATTTTATACCAGTCTAAAGCCATCGTGGAATTCCTCCCACACAGACCAGCAAACGGGCGCTGATGCATTTGTAACCAGGTTACCGGTAGTAAAAAACTGTTAATGACAAGATGATGTGAGAACCATGGAAAATTTTTTGGAGAAAATTAATTCATAAAATGAACAGTAATTATATTCTTGTGACTAATCATAATTAAACCTGAACTTGAGATGGACCAATGGGTGCGCAGAAATGCAGCAAGTTCCGGTTTTCCGCACAAGGTGTGCACAGGCAGTTAATGGTAGGGAATCAAACAACTTTTCTTGACTTCCAATGTTTTTTTCTCTTCATCGTCAGCTCAGATCTTCATACATTTTATTTAAAGACTGTTCTCATAAGAGATTAAGAATTTAATTGAGAAGTGTGTTTTTGACACCAAAATTTTGTTTGGTGTTAAAACTGTAATTTTGTATTTAAATGATGATTGTTTCAAAGAAAAGTAAGGGTGAGTAAAGGATGATAAGAAAGTTTGATATTACTTGATTGCTTTTTTTCACGAAGGAGAATTTCCTGGGTTCTCTGAGTCAGTACTGGCCCTGAAGGCCCGCTGTCAAAATATTTTAGATCATATGTGGTGAGACAAAAATGTGTTTTGTCTTCATTTATCTCTAGGTGGTGTGACTTCATGGAGCAGGTGTTACAGACTGACCACAGTGTGTGTGGGGCTGCTGTGTGTTCTCTTGCTGACTGCAGTAACACTTCTGTGGATCAAATTCAGCATCCTGAACAAAGAATACAACGAGCTACAAACCAGTTACAATACCCTGACTACAGAGCGAGATCAATTACAAAGGGAGAGAAATGGATACTTGAGGATATTTTTGGGTAAAGAGAAAAAGTTTTCTACTCGATAATCAAATACCCTCTGTTAAAACTAGAGCATCAAGATTTAACTCTTCTCACACATTCCTTCATGTCATTTCACCCTGTGGGCGACACGCACACACTCGCGCCCCTATGGGCAACACCACACACACTCCTGCTCCTATGGGCGACACCACACACACTCCTGCTCCTATGGGCGACACCACACACACTCCTGCTCCTAGGGGCGACACCACACACACTCCTGCTCCTATGGGCGACACCACACACACTCCTGCTCCTATGGGCGACACCACACACACTCCTGCTCCTATGGGCGACACCACACACACTCCTGCTCCTATGAGCGAAACCACACAGACTCCTGCTTCTATGAGCGAAACCACACACACAGTCTAACACAGTAACACAGTCTAAGAGGGCTTAGAGTAAGCACACGCTGAGAACCCACATGCAGACTGAGACACACACACAGGCTGAGACACACTCACACGCAAGCTGAGACTTACTCACACAGGCTGAGACACACAGAGGCTTAGAACACGAACACATCACAAACCATATAGAGCTTTCTAAGCATAAAACCAAACTCAACAAAACCCAAACGCCGACCAAAGTAATGCCCTCTTAACATAATTAATGCTCGACTCAGTTTCCCAGAATAACCAGCTATTTATAACTACTCTAATGAGCGACCTCGGTTCAGATGAGCTCAGTCATCCCTGTGACCGAGGTGCCTTCTGGGACACTGAGTCTACAAACAGAACTACAAAAACTAACAAACATACATATCCACAGTGCCCTCTAGGGGCAGTCCCTTACATATGTTTTTTTTTTTTTTTCGAAAACCATATCATATTGTGGAAAAGATACTACTCTGTTTCAGAAGGGTAAAATCATTGGCTTGATTGCAAAAAAGCAAACCACTGAAATGACACAACTTCAGTTATTTCCATCTGTGAATCTGGATTGGAAAAAAAAACAACAATAACAAAAAAAAAAAAAAAACATTGTGACGTTGCATGAGCTTATCAGAACAACGCCATTGCTGTCAGCAAAACAAAAAGAACCAGTAGATGTGCTTTTTTTTTTATCTAGGCAGTGTATTATCATTGATAAAAACTGTATTTTTAACTCTGCAAACAAAGCTGTGGTAAGAACCTTTCTCATGTTATATAATAGTACGATATGCATATGAAGTTACAAACTTAAATAATTCTTTTTATTGTGTAAAGCTGCTTTGCAATGATGAAAATTGTTAAAAGTGCTATAAAAATAAAATTGAATTGAATATGAAAGTTAAATTCAGCCATATATTTTTATTTTATACAGCTTATGCAATGAAAAAGAAATTATAGCTGTAAAATCAAAAAGCAATAGATCAGAAACTGCGTGTCTCATGTAAATTCTCTTAATTTATCTCTGCAGACAAAGGGAAGTCTTACAGTTTCAGCTCCAGTCTTTATTTCGTTTCTGTTGAGAAGAAGAACTGGACTGAGAGCAGACAGGACTGCAGAGAAAAAGCAGCAGACCTGGTGATTATAAACAGCAGAGAAGAACAGGTATGTGTGTGTGTGTGTGTGTGTGTGTGTGTGTGTGTGTGTGTGTGTGTGTGTGTGTGTGTGTGTGTGTGTGTGTGTGTGTGTGTGTGTGTGTGTGTGTGTGTGTGTGTGTGTGTGTGTGTGTGTGTGTGTGTGTGTGTGTGTGTGTGAGAGAGAGAGACACTAAAGCCTTTTCATTGCGTTATTATTTACAGGAGTTCATCGTTAAACAGTTGGATGGCAGTCAGGCTTGGATTGGACTGAGTGACAGAGATAAAGAGGGAGAGTGGAAATGGGTGGATGGTACACCACTGACCACTGCGTAAGAAATTAATATTTTTTAAAAT
>JAAGKR010011164.1:0-20265 GCA_011419295.1 Clarias macrocephalus | reverse complement strand
ACTTTCCAGCACAGAAATGCTGAGCTCTTAACCCATAACTAGATAATTGTTTATAGTGTCTGATTTATAGTGTGATGTTTGCAGGTTTATATCATAAGGGGACTTGAGACTCTTGCAGACTTACAGACTCTCCTGGTCTATGAACTTGTTTGCGTCATTAATTGTATACATTATATTAGTGCTAAGTAAATAGATTTAATTTAATATTTGACATCATTACATACTGCATTGCTTACCACAACTGGGACGTAAAAGACCTCGTAATGCTCCATACTAAGTAAACACTGTAGGTAATAATTCTCAACATGCTTTAGGTCTGTAGTGTCCAAGTCATATTATCCTCTGTATAATGTACTGAATGAGACTGTAGTAGGCTGTGTTCAGGCTCATCATTAGACTGTCCAATTGAGACTACACACAGCCACCTGTACACTATATGACCGAAGGGTGCACATACCTTTTCCCATAGAGTGTTTGTATACACTATAAAGTATTCACTCGTCTGCCTTCACAGGCAAATTAGAAAAATAAAAAAATTCGAAAATTGAAAACTCTTGAAAAACAACCCCACACCAGTTCACACTACAATACACACTAGTCTGTGAGAGTGAAAGCTGAAGGATGAATTCTGGGCTGTATAGAGCAAAATTCTTCAAGTGCTGTATGTTTCTGTGATGGTGAAGTCGATCCTCTGACTTGAATCTGAGCTTCATTACATTTGCTGAAGGCAGTGATATTTTTCAGACTAGCTGATAATTTTGTTTTTTTGCAAATCTGTCCACAAAAGATTTACAAACAATTACAGTGGAACTTTGGATTACGAGCATAAATTGTTCTGGAAGCGGGCTCGTATTCCAAAATACTCGTAAACCAAATAGAATTTTCCCATAAGAAATAATGAAAACTCAAATTATTCATTCCACAGCCCAAAACATTAAATACATAAAAATAATTAATACAATATATAAAGTAAAAATAAAAAAATTAACCTGCACTTTACCTTCAAAAAAGTAAAAATAAATCCAGACAGATAAGTGTTTGTGTTTGTGTTGTGACACTGTGTGTGTGGAATTAGCCCCTTCTCTCACCTCGTCTTATACAGTAAACCTCCTCCTCCCTCCCTCCACCTCGCTTTTTAAGATTCACAACAAAAACACACACAATGGAAACACTGTTTTAAGGGGGGAAAAAGAAATCTCTGTAATGACACTCGCATGAGCGCATACTAACGGAGTCACTGCTGTAAAGTAAAAAAAATAATAAATAAAATGAACCAGCACCTTACCTTTGAAAAGAATCGCAACAGAGCAGAGATTCTGTGTGCGTGTTTGAAGCCGGGGAAGGGGGTGTAAAGTCGAGAGAGTGTGTGTGTGTGTGTGTGTGTGTGTGTGTGTGTGTGTGTGTGTGTGTGTGTGTGTGTGGTTGTGTCGGTGTCAAATTACGTGCGCACACACATAGGAGGAACACTGAAACAGAGGGAGATGTTGATTATACCAGTAAGAGACGAGCACTAAGACCCAGCAGGGGAGACGATTACCCACAATTCCGCAGCGCAAGAGAGAGAAACCATTGGCTCAGTGGTTATCATGTGATGCTCAGTGTCAAAATAAGAGGCGCATGTGTGATACATGATACTCGCTACTTGTAAACCAAGACTTTCGCTCGCTTTCCAAGTGAAAATGTATTAAAAATCTTTCACATTCCAAAGACATGCTCTGTAGACTTATTGGCATTTCTAAATTGCCCTTTGTGTGTGTGTGTGTGTGTGTGTGTGTGTGTGTGTGTGTGTGTGTGTGTGTGTGTGTGTCCTGCAGTGGGATGCCATTATGTATTTGTAACTCCAGTACATTGTCATAGATAGCTATGAGAACAGCAATGTACTGTACAAAATATGCTTACTGGGCCTCAGAGTAGCGAAGTGCTCATCCGATCATCCGGTAACCTCTCACAGCCGGAGGCCTAGAGAGAGCTGATTGGCCGAGCTCTCTCAGAGGGGAGGGATGAGAGGTACTTAGTGCTCCCACATTAATCATGGCTTTACAGTCAATCAGGGGCATCTGTGTGCTCATGCAAGCGGAAGGAGCGGATAGCGCCGTCCTCCGAGTGTGTTATGCTGCCCCCAACGGTATGTGAGTGAGCACTTAAGATGCGGTCAGCTGGTTCGGAGGAAACATGTGATAGTAGCCTTAATGTGGAGCCCCCTAGTGACAGGGAGGAATTTGACGCGACTAAAAATAGGGAGAAAATCGGGGAAAAATCTCAAAAAAAAAGAAAGAAAAACATATACTGCTTACTGTATATGACCAAAAATCTCCTGTGTGTAATCTCTGTCTGTCTCTCCTTCTTTCTGTCTGTCTGTATCTGTTTGTCTCTTTAGGACTTCACACACTACAGAGGATGTTCGGCTGTGAGTGTGATGATGATGATGATGTCACCACTAGAGGAAATGATCAATACAGTTATGATGGAGAAGATTTCATCAGTCTGAATCTGACAACTGGAACCTGGACTGCAGTTAAACCTCAAACTGTGACCATCAAACACACCTGGGAGTCTAAAGGTTCTAATAAATACTGGAAGAACTTCCTGGAGCGTGACTGTATCGATCTGTTAAAATATTACACGTCTTACAGCAGAGACACTCTGAACAGAAAAGGTAATGTGTGTGTGTGTGTGTGTGTGCGTGTGTGCGTGTGTGATCTGCTTTGTTACTGCACTGATCATGTACAATTTAATATCACACTTTGACTAAAAAACCCCACAAACAAACACACAGATCAATTAACACTGTGAAAAAGTTTACACCATCTAAATCTGATCCACTGATACACATTAACTTCTTTTTTTAATAGTTTCCATAACAACCAGAACATTAATGATTGTACAGGATAAATACTGAACTCTAACGTTTCTACCTCCATCTTAAACCTGCACGCACACAATTTTAAACATTCTTTATATTTTCCAGTACAAAACTTTATTGCATCCTTACAGTGATCACATGATTTTATCATTAATGTTTTTGTTGGTCTTTCGGTTGCTCCTGGCAGGGGGTCGCCACAGTGGACCATTTGGTCCACACATACAAGCTTGGCACAGGTTTTATGCTGGATGCCCTCACTGATCCAACCCTCTAATTTTATCCGGGTTTGGGACCGGCACTGCACTGTGGCTGGGAATCGAATCCGGGCCTTCCGCATGGCAGGCAAAATGTCTACTACTGAGCCACCAGTGCTTGATTATTTTGTGACTAATAAGAGAGGAAATTATATAAAAAGTACTTTTTCTCATCTATTTCTTTCCTAAATTTAACAGTGTTTTGATATTGATGTCTGTGTGTCTCTGCAGTTCGTCCCGAGGTGTCAGTGATCCAGAAACACTCGTCTCCTTCTCCAGAGGTGGTGTGTCTCGCTACAGGTTTCTTCCCCAAAGCACTAAACATCACCTGGCAGAAGAACGGAGAGGACGTACATGAGGACGTGGAGCTCAGAGAGACGTTACCCAACCAGGATGGAAGCTTCCAGAAGAGAAACATTCTGAAAGTCCCAGCTGAGGAGCTGCAGAAACACACCTACACCTGCGTGGTTCAGCACAGCAGCTTGGAGAAGGAGTTAGTGCGAGAAGTACCAAAAGGTCCTAATAAACTAGAGCTGTAGAGAGTGAAAGCTGATTTCTTGCTGCAGCAGATAATAAAGACTCTGTGCTGATTTAACAGGTGGAGCACCGATTGCTATCATCACTGCTGTAGTCGCGGCTCTCGTCGCTCTCGTCTGTTGCTGGAATTGTGGTCTGGAAGAAGAAGAAGAACTCTGGTGAGAGGAGGAAGGAGGCAGATGTGAAGTTTTCAGAGAACAGATTTACACTTTCTAATTCCTGAAAGTGGATCTGATGAATATTTTGCTTCTGTTTAAGTTGAACTGATAAATTAGACGAGACAATAAGCTGATATTGACTAATTGTCTTGTGAAAGCAAATCCAGTAGACAGATTTGATACTAACTGTCTGTCCATCATCTGTGTTTCAGCCTTCAGACCTGTTCCACCCAAACCCTGTAAGTGAACCTTTATGATCCATAAATGATGTTTAAAACCACTACAGTATTTATACACAGTGTTTAGTCACTTTGTGATGAATTTTAATGTTTTACAGCCTCTGAAGGAGATTCTTCCTCCAACAACTCAAAGTGTGACTGTGTGACGTCCTGCTGAATGGAGCAAGAGAAAGGAGAACGATTTCCCCAACACACAGCTATTTACACTTGCTTCATACTTTACAATGCTTTGAACTATTTTGACACTAACTTTGAAAACAGTGTTTCTATTTTAATGAATTTTCACAAAGATATGTAGTTTATCATCATTATATGGTTAGTATATATACATATTATACAGCAAGTCTCCTACATAAAAACATTAGTTACTGTAAAGTTAGGAACTTTATAAGATATTAACATTTATTCAAACATGTTCAGATGCAAAGTTGTTACATGCATGCAGTGTTCATCCCAGGATATCCAGTTTTTCATTCAAGCGCGTTAACGATAGTGGATGAGAGAGCGAGCCGTCAAACTGGAAACTGCATGTTTTCCCTGAAGACCAGACGCTGCTCTCATGGGGTCTGAATGAAAGCAAGCAGGTGCGCGTCATGACTGACAGCCGCTTCACTCAGCAACTGGACTCGGCTGCAGTGTTCTGGCCACCGCTTACACTTGAGTTGTTCATGAATAGTTGCATAATCATTGACATATCGTTTCTTTGGATGTGTTATTAATGTATGAACACTAATATGAATATAAAATTAACTAGAAATACACAGTTAAAACAAACAGACATAACTATTCTTGCACTCTTTGGGCTTTTAATCATTAAACTGTAATTTTTACAGTTTTACTTTTCCATATTTATTTTCCCCCCAAAGTTGGATTTGTTTGTATTTTGTGCATGTATTACAGTGTATGTATTTAATTTGCTTATACTTTACATCTTTCTCTTCTTTTCAGTGGCAGCAGGGAAGGACAAAAGAGTTGAAATGGCTGTTAGTGTGTAAGACAGTAGTCGCAGCATTTTCTTATTCGTGGAAGAAACAGAGATCTGACAGAAGCTCAGGAAAGATTCAATCTCCCCAAACATCAGCTTGTCACAGAGTCACCCACCAGGTGGGGCTCACACCAGAAAATGGTTGCAGGAGTGCTGGAACAACAGAAAGCCATTGCTAAGGTCCTGGCTTCTGACAGAGGCACCCGACATCTTGCTCCTACCTGGCAAGACACAGCTGTCTTCGAATCTGTGCACGAGTCCTTTACTGGAGTTCACAGACTCTTTTTCTGGGGAGTCATATGTGAAGCCTGTTCTCCAGCTGTTGAGAACAAGAACTACTGTGTGATTCCTGATGTCTCCTGACGCTGACAGTGAGTCTGAACCAGTGGAGTGGTGGAGGCTACATGACCGTAACTTCCCAAGAGTGAGCAAAAAATACCTGTACATCCCAGCCACCAGCACACACTCAGAAAGAATCTTTAGCATACGGACTAATGTAGTGACATGTACCCCGACAGCAATAAAACCAGAGAGAGTGAACCAACTTGTCTTTCTAATGTTGCAATGTATATGTGAATAATGATGGTTGGTTCTGTCACATCTGTGCTTTTTGTTTGCCCGCCTGCAGACCCAGCCTGGGCAGTCAATTCTACTGTTTGTCATTAAAGAAAGAAAAGAACCGTTAACAAAAATAAAAACTTAAAACGTACCCTGCATCTGCGTCCGCATCTCAGTAGGACATGTCAAGACAAGGTCCTCTACTTGAAAGCTCAGATTTGATTATTATAATTTGTTTTGTTTACAGATTTTGTTTACAGGTTTACACATGTTACACATGTTGATCTACCAAAAAGTTTGCTTTGATTACTCAGCGTTTACACTATACCATTGCACACGCAATAAGATTTAAGATTCTCTTTAACACTTATTTTTATTTTATTATAAGACATAAAAGACAAAGTCATTCATAGGTTTGGGTCTTACTGTAGTGTGTGTGTGTGTGTTTCAGGAGTATGAGCTGCTTCAACTGTAGAGTTTAATACATGATATTTCCCAACAAGAAGATAAACAGAACATTATTGTTAAACATTTTCTTATTAAATAATTGTATTAATTTAATACTCTACCTCAAAATCGCCATCTGAGATGTGTGTTTTAATATTTGAATATGTTTCAGTGTGTAGTAATACATTCACAGTAAAAGAAAAAATGGCTCTTCCCCCTCTGACATGTAAGCCTGGCTGTGAAAAAATAAATAAATCTTTATCTTTAAATCAACAATAGCATCGCTGCTTAATGAAGAAGCCAATGATGTATTATAAATCTAACTTTTGTCATTAAATGTTTCTGATGATCCTCAACCTTCTTTGTGATTATAAACAATCACAATCTAATATACGTAGGTTTTGTGTGCAACAAAAGCAAAGATTTGTTGTAGTTTGTTGACAAGATGACATCAAAAATGCATTATTTAATTATAACTTAACCAACATAATGAAACTAAACATTACCACAAATAAATTTGCAGGCAATTTTAACAAACTCTGAGGCGGTTTTCATACAATGCTACAAAATACACAATTACATGATTATGCCAATATATTTTTAATTTCAGGTCAGTGACAGAAATGACACTCAGTGACACATTGAGATAAATAAATAAATAAATAAATAAATAAATAAAACATAAGTCAAAATGTATTCACCAACAAATTTATAAACAAGGTTTACAAACTCACAAAAACACCTCAAAAATAAAATAAAATTAATATTTACTGTGTGTGTATATATATAAGTATCCAGATTTAGTTTGTAATTAATGATTATTTTATTTATTATTGAATATTTTTGCACATTGCATGGTTTGGCCTGTATTTACTACTACTAATAATTTATATATATATATATATATATATATATATATATATATATATATATATATATATATATATATATTGTAAAAAAAATAAAAAACTGAAATATGGTTTTAATAGTCATTGACAAAATAAGCTCTTTTTTTTCTAAAGCAACTGAAGTGCTTTTGAATATTACAAAATGTGAATTTTGCCTGTTTATGACTTAATCCTGTTTAATATGTGGTCCTTTCCCATGATTGTGCTTCCAGACTGAACCAGACTGAGAGACCATTTAAAGGCTCAGGAACCCTTTGCAGGTGTTATGGCTTAATGAGTTGATTAAAGTGGGGCACGGTGAGTGTAGAATATTGAACCTTTACAGAATATTCTAATTTTCTGAGATTGTGGATTTGGGGATTTCATGCGCTGTACGACATAATCATCTCAATTATGACAAATCACGGCTTGAACTATCTCGTTTTGCATGTAATGAGTCTATCTCCTATATTAGTTTCACCTTTTAAGTTGCATTACTGAAATAAATTAACTTTTGCACAATATTCAAATTTTTCGAGTTTCACCTAAGATTGGAGGTATTGATATTTTACTTAAATGTGACTTTGAGGTGAAATTCCAGTGAAGTTAATTTACTTCCCTGAACAAAGTCTTACACTCTGGGAAAATGTTACTTACCCACAACTTTTCACCATTTCTCCGCTATTTCTAAAAACAGAAAATCTCTCTTTAAAGCTGACTGGTAAAACAGTTATACTGTATTTACACACCACTATACACTGAACGATAATGTCGTCGCGTATTATAAGCGGAATTGGCAACTATGATTAATACGTCAAGAAAAGAATATGACAAATTTACAAATCAGTTCCTTTTCCTCTTTTATAAAGTTGCAATGTTCTGTGCAGTTTTATTGGGGAAGACCTTCCTTGCATTCCTCAAAACTGGTGATGTTAATTTGTTAGATAAAATACTACTAATCCGTCTGACTTTTAAACGAAAACACATTGGTGACTTTAATTCTTGTATTGTGAGAGTTCTGTTTAAGGTAAAAGTTCAACACGAGACCTGTAGGGAGCCTCTGAGGGGGTTTCCGCACCCCGACAGCGTGTCGTTGCTGTGAGTTGCAGTAATTTCAGTCACCGTCCGTCTGTCTGTGATTTGCTCAAATCCCAGTTCTGGTAAACTCCCTGTTTCTGAACACTGGAGCAGCGCGGAGTCTCTTATGTTCTCTTACTGAGTTCATCAAAGATAAAGAGAATTAAACAGAGTTCAACAGAGTAAACGTGATTAATGGAGTCAGTAAATAAGAGGTTATTGTTAGTCTCTTACTGTGTGAGAGTTTAGACTGTGAGAGGGGACGCGGCAGTACAGTTATGGAAGCTCTGATTCTCCTCACAGTTTCTCTTCATCTTTCATCAGCGGGTGAGTTCTGTAATGTTTACTCTCTTTATTATATTCATTTACTCTATAATGTTAATGTTTACTCTCTTTATTATATTTATTTACTCTATAATATTAATGCAAATAATAAATGAAAACATAAGTAAATAAAAAATACATAAATAAACTGTAAAAAAAAAACCATATGGCTTTAACCATAGGCTTTATAACTGTAGGCTTTCTAATGATTTATGGTTATTATTACTTAGTATGACTGTTTATCTCACTTTCCCGTCACTCCTGCTGTGATCTGATATCTCCAGTCGTAGGAATCACTCTGGGAGTGATGGTGTAAGTGCCTACAGTGTGTTTAGGAAGGAGAAACAGAAAATCAGTATAAATTAATTGTGTTTCTTATTAACGTTTTCATTCCTTTATTTGGATTTAATGTGCTGATGTGCCACAGAAGAGACTTTTTATACAACACTGCTTTTTTTTTTTCAACTTAATTAAAATAACTTCCTGTGTGTGTGTGTGTGTGTGTGTGTGTGTGTGTGTGTGTGTGTGTGTGTGTGTTGGGCAGTGTTGGGTGTAACAAAGTGACACATTAAAGTACTTGTATTACTTTATTGATGTAACAGTAATCTAACGCGTTTGGTTCGCCATTCAAGTCCTCAGTTACTTAGTTACTTTTTCAAACATGTAATCCATTAGCCAGACAGCGGTGAATCCTGATGAACCGTACTTACGGCCACCGCACGAAACCGCGTAGGTGAGACAGGGGTATTAGTAGTGAGATAACAGATTCTGGGCCAAACTTCACTGAGTGATGATGGTAGAATAATTATAAAGGTCTTTATCAAAACAACATGCATGAAGAAGCACAAAGGAGTTTTCATTTTCTGCAGTGGAAAAGTCCTCGAACTAGTTACTTTATCAGAATGCAACTGATTAGTTTTCGAAGACAACACTGGTGTTGAGTTTCCAGCATAGTGTTAATGTGTGTTTGTGTTTTTTTTTTTTATTATTATTATTTTTTTACACATTTACAGTCACACACTCTCTGCAGTACCTCTACACTGCAGTTACTCCAGGAATAAATGTCCCAGAATTCACAGTTATGGGTCTGGTGGATGGAGAGAAGTTTGAGTACTACGACAGTAACATCAGGAAGGCGACGCCAAAGACAGAGTGGATACAGAATATCACAGTTAATGAACCAGATTACTGGAACAGACACACACAGATTTATCAGGACTGGCAGGAGAGATTCAAAACTGGTCTGAATATGCTGATGAAGGACTTTAATCACACTACAGGTAAAACACACACACACACACACACACACACACACACACACACACACACACACAGTGCTGTATGAGATGACCAATGTCTCATATCCATATTACTAATTTCATATCCAGATAATGAATAAATTTCATGATGCAGCACATTTTATTTAAATACAACATGTACACAGTTTATATGAATGAGCAGTGTACATGAAGTGTAAGATACAATCACAACCATTATGTCTTTCATTGTTGAGACTCTGTGAAATATTGTCTGCTTTTGTGGCTCTAATCAGTAGACTCTATGTGTAAACTTTTTTTTTTACAGTACGGATACTGTGTAACTCAGAGTTTGTTAGTGATTTAGCGTTAGTACTGTAGTGATGTCATGTGGTGAAGTGTGTGATTGGCTGATGAGAAATAACTGAAGCTCAGCCCACTTGTTACCTTAGAGACAACGTTACTAAGAAGAATGAGAGTTTATCACACACACACACACACACACACACACACACACACACACACACACTGATAGCGCTAAACAAGTAAATCTTGTAGGAGTAGTGATTTTTGAATAGAGTGTGTAGAACACAGAACTCAGCTGAATCTTGTGTGTGTGTGTGCGTGTGTGTGTGTGTGTAGGAGTTCACACTGCACAGTTGATGTACGGCTGTGAGCTCCATGATGACGGCACCACTAAAGGATACGCTCAGTTAGGATATGATGGAGAAGATTTCCTCAATCTGGATCTAAAAACTAAAACCTGGATTTCAGCCGAACCTGGAGCTGAGATCAGCAAACAGATTTGGGATCATATTAATGTGATTACTGAGGACTGGAACGACTATGTGAGCACCCGGTGTATCGACAGAATTAATCAGTATGTGTCACATGGCAGAGAGACTCTGGAGAGGAAAGGTAAAGTGCGGGATCTATTATTCTAACACACACACACACACACACACACACACACACACACACACACACAGAGTTGGGGAAAAATAGATTCAGTGTGCTGATTCACATATTGTCACACTGAAATTTTTTTTAAAAACTAAACTACGTGTATAGTAGAGATGAACCGGTCAGTTGGGAGCAGACTGGTCTGATTTTCAGTGTGATTGGCCGTGACCAGTGATCAGCTGATCATCCTCAGATATAAACGATTCTGTACCGAGCACAGAAGCTTCCGTGCGGCCCAACAGAAACTCATTTTTATGGTGTCACATTTTCAAAACTCATAGGTGTTAAAAGCCTCCGAACTGCCTTTTCCCTCCAAACACTGTGTGATTTAGTCTCAAACCCACTCATTACACACGCTAACACCGTCTCAAAACACAGTGAGTCAGAAACACCCCGTGTGGAGGAAAGTTTGTTTAGAAATAATAATTATGGCGAATGACATAAGAGATGCTCAGTAAAATGGTAAACTGCAACTGCAGCTGCACATGGGAACAAAGATCTCACTTTTTGAGGAAATGTCCTCGGGACTGATTAAATTAAAATTGAATTGTTTGGCCAAAATGACGACTATTACCTGGAGAACGAAGGGGGCTGGTTTGCAAATAAACTAGTGATCCTAACTGACCTAAGATAGGAATTGTGAAAAACAGTTTAAATGTGTGTAGCTAAGGTCAAATATGTTTAAATGTTTAATGTCAGTGTGGGGGGGAACCAATGGGGTAATACTGATGTCTCTGTGTGTCTCTGCAGTCGTCCCGAGGTGTCAGTGTTCCAGAAACACTCGTCTCCTTCTCCAGAACTGGTGTGTCACGCTACAGGTTTCTTCCCCAAAGCAGTGATGATCAGCTGGCAGAAGGACGGAGAGGACGTGCATGAGGACGTGGAGCTCAGAGAGACGTTACCCAACCAGGATGGAAGCTTCCAGAAGAGAAACATTCTGAAAGTCCCAGCTGAGGAGCTGCAGAAACACACCTACACCTGCGTGGTTCAGCACAGCAGCTTGGAGAAGGAGTTAGTGCGAGAAGTACCAAAAGGTCCTAATAAACTAGAGCTGTAGAGAGTGAAAGCTGATTTCTTGCTGCAGCAGATAATAAAGACTCTGTGCTGATTTAACAGGTGGAGGGTCAGCTGGAGTGAGGATGGCGGTCATCGCTGCTGTAGTTGCAGCTCTCGCCGTTGTTGCTGGAATTGTGGTCTGGAAGAAGAAGAAGAACTCCGGTGAGAGGAGGAAGGAGGCAGATGTGAAGTTTTCAGAGAACAGATTTACACTTTCTAATTCCTGAAAGGGGATCTGATGAATATTTTGCTTCTGTTTAAGTTGAACTGATAAATTAGACGAGACAATAAGCTGATATTGACTAATTGTCTTGTGAAAGCAAATCCAGTAGACAGATTTGATACTAACTGTCTGTCCATCATCTGTGTTTCAGCCTAAAGTCCTGTTCCACCCAAACCCTGTAAGTGAACCTTTATGATCCATAAATGATGTTTAAAACCACTACAGTATTTATACACAGTGTTTAGTCACTTTGTGATGATGTGAATGTTTTACAGCCTCTGAAGGAGATTCTTCCCAAAACAACTCTTAAAGTGTGACTGTGTGACGTCCTGCTGAACTGAGAGGGAGATGAGAACCCCTCACACACACACACACACACACACACACACACACACACACACACACTGTGTTTGACTAATGTATAATAATGAACTCCATGAGTTTAACTTGTTAACTTGTTACTCCTTTGAATGCTTGAATGACAATATACGGTACTTAAAATATGCAAGGAGCTACTGAACAAACACTATTACTGATACATTTGACCTTGCTATGATCTTGATATTTGGTTCAACTCTAAAATCTAACAAAGATAATACCATACACACTCGGGTCCATGAATATTTGTACAGTCACACAATAGTCATACTTTGCCTCCACCACAATGGATTTGTAGGTTCAGTATGTGCAGACTTTCAGCTTTAATTCATGGACTTTAGCTAAAACACTGCATGAACCCTTTCTATTAATTCCCTTTGTCTATTTTCAAAAAAATAGTCTGACTCTTTTAAAAAGAAAATTGGATAAACTTAAATAATAACATAATCATATATTATGATATAAAATTATTATAATATTTTTAATGCTTGGATGCAAATTCAGTGATGCTTGAATTCTGGAGCAGATGGACATTTCCACATGTTGAGTTTCCTCCTTGAGCTGCCTTGCATTGCGTTGTCTTTGCTTTTCTCCACCTGCCTTCACCTGCTGTGTGTTTGATGGTCTTTCTGCCTTCATATTTGTCTTCAGTGAAAAAGCTCAATGAAAAGCAGATTAGTTGGGCTGAGGTCAGGTGACTGAATCAGCGCTTTAAGATTATTTCCGTTCTTTACCTTGGGATACTTTTCCACTGCATTTTGAGGTTGTTGTCCATTTGTACTGTGAAGCTCCATCAGTTCTGCAGCTTTTGACTGAGTCTGAACAGAAAGTAGGGCTCTATACACTTCAGAATTTTACCTGCTGCTTCTATCAGCAATCACATCATCAATCAACACCAGGGACTCAGTTTCACTATAACTGTACACGCCCACGCCACATTACCTCCAGCATGTCTGATGTCTGAAGTCTGTATGACTGTAGACTTTGACACTGTCACTCCTGCCTGCTCCAGAGGTTCCTTGACCTGGGTACTACTGATGTGAAGTTGTGAAGACTTCTATGATCATTTACTTTAGTTATCTTCTCTAGTCTTCCAGGCTTTTTGGTGTTACTGAGCTCAGCAGTGCTTGTCACTTCATATTAAGAATGTACCACAGTGTTTGCTAGGCCACATATTTAGGGTTCTCAAGATCAGCTACAAAACAGAAGCTGGTTTGTAGATGCTCTCAAATCTGTTTCCGATTGTGCATCTATGAATTCCAGTTCTATAGTTTCTCCCACATGAGTTTCACAGTCTTTAGTTATATACTGATAGGGGAATCCCTGAAAAGGACAAACCCTCATTATCAACTGCCTATTAGCGAAAACGTAATTAACGTGTCTGCACTTGTTAGTATTTTTAGAGCTGAGATAGTGTTTAGTTGAGTAGCATAATGTGAGACAGTTTCACACAATAGTGTATGTTGTTATTTGTTGGTGTGTATATTGTTATTTTTTGTAATTTGTTATTTTTTATGTTTATTATTATAAAGTACTGTTACATTATTCATTTTTGAAATAACTTTAATGATTGTATTAAAGAATGTATTTTTTCTGATGCAGTAGAAGTTCATTCAGGTCTCCTGTAGATCTTCTCAGTGTTTCCTTCTTTCACACTGTATATTTACTGCATATATACAAATCTGGACATTTGTTTTTATTCACAAAGCATTTTGTTGTTTGTTATAAAAATAATAAAGAACAAACTGTTTCAGTAAGTTTTAGTTTCTGGCATGAAATTTACTTTTTCCTTTCACTTCTAGAGCTTAAACAAAATCAGGGTTTGATGGCTGTTTCCGCTCCATGACAGGTTGTCGTTGCTGTGAGATTAATGCCATCACTGTCACTCTGTCCGACCGTTCGGGATCTGCTTCAGGTCTCAGGGCTCCTGGAGACTGAATCTGAACATTGTAACAACCAGCGGATATTTGGGGATCTGAACTACTTTCTGACACTGAGATTACAAGTTCAACACAGTTCAACACAGTTAAAGTGTAAGAGAACATTAGTCAATAAAAAGATGAGTGTTAGTGTAGAGTTTAACTGTATGAGAGTTTAGACTGAGGGATGTGGCCCTGCAGTGCAGTTATAAAAGCTCTGATCCTCTTCATGTTTCAGCAGGTGAGTTCTGTGATGTTTACTCTCTTTATTATGTGCATTTACTCTATTAATGTACAGGGTGGGTTTGCCCCCTCACATATACTAATGTGCCACAAACAGGACGTTAATATCACCAACCATCCCCATTTTATTAAGGTGTATCCATATAAATGGACCACCCTGTATAACACTAAATCTGTGGAAAAGGGAGAGCTGGCACACTTACAAATAAATAAACAAACAAACGCATGAATAAATAAAGCAGTTATTCTTCTTCTTCTTATTATTATTATTATTGTTGTTGTTAATATTAGTATTATTATTATTATTATTGTTGTTGTTGTTATTAAATATTATTTATTTATTATTTATTATATTATTTACTGTAGCTCATTATTTCTCACTTTCCTCTCACTCTTCCTGTAATCTGATATTTTTAGTCGTAGGAAGTTCTGGGAGTGATTGCAGACTTTGCAATAAAAAGTTAACACAGTAACTGTTACATTTGATTAAATTAGGGACTTTTTATTCTAAGTAAAATTAATGACTTTAAAGCACCTTAAATATGTACAGTATCTAGCAAATTATGGAAAAACAAACAGGCTCCCACATACATTTAACCACTAATCTGCCTTACAACCAAAATCACAATTTAATGAATATGGTTTTAAAAAATATGAAAGCTGAATTTGAAAAGAGTTTGATACTAAAACTTGCTTACATTAAAAATGTTTTGATGTGAAAGTTAATTAAAATTTATTCTTTAAAGATTTATATTTATAAAACTTTTGATATCTTTTCTCTTATAACTTACTTTATAAGAGTTTATTTACTTATCTAGATGCTTGCACACTACCTTTACCAGAGAATGGAGTATGTGGAAAAGAAAAGAAAAAGAAATCAAACAAACACTGAGTCAAATACAAATATAATAGGAAGTTAAAAATTGATAAATCATTCTTCCAGATTAACATCCAACTCAAGCATACTTCCAGTTGTGGCAAAATGGCTTCAGGACAGTAAAGTTGAGTCCAGTAGTGGAGTGGCCCTGAACTTAATCCAATAGTACATTTGTGGGCAAAAATGTAAGATTTTGTGGGAGCAAGGAGATCTAGAGTACAAACCTGACTCAGTTACACCAGTTCTATCTGGAGAAATTCCAGTAACTTATTTTAAGAAGCTTGTGGAAAGTGACCCAAAACATCTGACCCAAGTTACACAATTTAAAGGCAATACTATTTAATTCTAACTAAATCAATGTAAACTTCTGAACTACTGGGGATGTGATGAAAAAATTAAAAGCTGAAGCTGAATCTTTTTTCAACTGTTATTCTGACAGAAGGACGGAGAGGATGTTCTCCATTATCCTACTGTAAGGATTAAAATATCCCTCATACAGATGAAGGATATATATATATATATATATATATATATATATATATATATATATATACACTTACGCAGTTGAGTCTCATACAAGATGAAGCAGTTGATTACAGCAGGATTAAGGAAGGCATAAAAAATAATGGGACCCAGGAAAAAATAAATATACCCAACCTACATAACAAGGAAATGACAAAAACTAATTAGGTAATTATATTAACAAATTAACAATTTCAGAAAAGCATGTTAAAATAATAATATGAAAACAATTAATATGAGCTGTTTACTGCGATTAATAATAATAATAATAATAATTTTAATATACATTATTATTATTATTATTATTATTATTGTTATTATTAATAATAATAATAATAATAATAATATTATGCTGACTATTATTATTATTAATTACAGAACTCACCTGCTGATGAAAGATGAGAAAATGTGAGGAAAATCAGAACTTTCACAACAGCAGTGACTATGGAAGTATAATAGTGCCAAAATTCCTCAAAGCAAAATAGCAGGTTGAATTACATGAACTGAAAAAAAAAAAAAAAAAAAAACTAGCTGCAATACAACTCAGTAAGAGAAAGACCATGAGACCTGAAGTGAATCCCTTACGATGGGACCCAGAGACAGATGATAATATTAGTCTCACAGCCATGATGATTTGTTATGGTGCTGTAAGCCCCTTGTTGAAATCTTGTCCAGAGATGAAACCCTGTCCAGATTTGTTCTCCTACTCGACACACACCCTAACCCCATCAGCGGAAGGGACAGCATTGAAACACAGTTACATAGTTACATTATATGTTTGGGTGCTTTGTGAGAAGATATTTAAATTTTACAATTTTAGAAACAGTGGACCACTAACAGTACGGATCTGGGCTGCGTTTCCTGATAACGATCGATCTTAGCGTTTAAAAGTGTTTTCTACGAGTCATTTTGCAAACGTTCGCTATTGTTTCACATGCGTTTCCCAAAAAGGCACTTAACACAATTGCACGTAGCCCTGCTTTAGGCCGAGCGCACACATCGAGCTGTTGAGCGCGCAGTGGAGACGCTGCATGCGCATAGAGTGCTTTGTCTGCTCTCAAAATGTCAAACCGCACGCTCAGAATTGTGGCATGAATTTAACTCCATACTGGTCAAGTGCTGAAATGTCATGCTGTAGAATGACTCGTCATGGTTGCACATGCTGTTATAGCAATCCATCAAATTTTTCATTTCCGTTTCTTCTTCTACTTGTGTGAATGTATATTCAACTCGAATAACAATAAACGTCCCATAAGTTCTTCTTGAGCAAGTTTAAAAACTAAAAAGCTCATCACACTCCAGAAAAATGTAATTATAACACTGAACTTGAAACTGAAAAAAAATAAATAATAAAATAAAATCTGACCTTTCTGGCCTTCTGTGATGCAAAATAATCAATAATGTCCGCTATTGAGTAATCAATACTGATAATAGCAAAGCCAGTGCACCGTTGAAGTGGAAGAGAATGCTCCAAAATATTTGAAAAGTGCTGACCCACAGTGAAATTGCAATTAAAATTGACATCAAAACACTGTAGCCTGCAGTGTAACTCTTATAAATTGGAATTTTAAACAAACATGCCTTTACATGCTAAATGTCTGTCATAACTCATTAGACACTATATTTAAAAAAGAATTTGAATAATAAATAATAATGGTAGTAAATAAACTATACAACCCTGCCCAAAACACCATGTAATGGATTTAAGGGTTATAATGGGAATTTAATTGGTTGTGATGGAAAGTATTGTCACGATGTAGGGTGCGAGGCATAAATGCAGAGGTCCAAGGTGTTTTAAAGGATAATGTTTTATTATAACAAAAAACAGGGAAATCAAACAAAACTGAATACTTTATAATAAAACAAACCAAAACATGAATAATAACACGGAATACACGAACTAAACTGGACAGACATTTACAGGGTTAAATTAACAGATGCAAGACACGTAACTGAACTAGAACAAGCTATTTATAATAAAACTAATGATCAACTCGGTTCAGGTGAGCGCCCACGTCACCTGACCGAGGTGCATAATGGGAACTGAAGTGAAACAAAAACAGAACTACAACAAAAGTCTCAGGGCGCTTTGGCGCCCTCTAGGGGTTATACCTGACAAGTATAATGGTGTGTTTTGGTATGTGATGGATTCTATTGGTGGGCGGGATGTTAAATCCTATTGGAAAAGTGCCCAAAAACAATAAGGAATATAAGGAATTTTTTAAGAAGGTTTTAGTGGAAAAAGTTAATGGTTCATAATGGTATTTAATAGAAATCATTAGATTTTTGTGATGGTTTCTATTGGGCTTATATTATTTTTTAGCAGGGTAGCATAACAAGCATCATAGCAGGACGGCTAACAAACCTGACGTTATAACACTAATCATTAGAACTTCACTGACATGATACAGTATTCATACAGAGAGACCGTTGTTGCAGACCTTCATCTTTTGCTCGTTTCTCCTCCTTCTTTCTTTTTTCTAAATTGGGCACCTGGCAGCTTTTGCCTTTTTCTCTCCATTGCTGTTTATTTTGCAATCAACTGATTCCCCCCTACTGTCCTTCACAACTAGAAGTCAGGCCAATTCGACTAAACCAATTCACCTCCACATAATCATTTATTCGTTTAATTACCATTTTTATTAGCCATTTCACACAATTAAAAAAAAATTAAATACATTATAGCTCTGTGTTTATAATATTGTAAATGTGCGCCGCTATTTGTAAGAAAGTCAAGGTGTTAAGCCCACCACTGGATGGATTTCCCCTTCTTTTGGGAGAGGTGAACTTTCCTCAATTTCTTTATCAACAATTGCTTATCTCACATCAAAATAAATAAGTAAATAAATAAGTTTTTACATTTATTTTTGAAAAGTTTAGCCTAATTATCTCCACCTGATGTGCATTTGCTAATAGGAGAAATTTTTAAATAAGCACATGCCTAGGGGTGGAGACGAGCAAAATGGCTGAAACCAAAAATCAAAAGAAAATACATTTTTCAAAAAGAGGAAATTGATATTTTAAAGGAGTTGGAGCTACAAAAACATAATCAGCAGATTTATGGGAAATCATACAAATAAAGAAAAAGAAAAAATCTGGGACGATATTCATTAACAGGTGAGTTCTGTGATGTTTACTCTTTATTATATTTATTTGCTCTGTAATATTGAAGCAGTATGTCTACATTGCAATTGCACCAGAAACACATTTCCCAGAATTCGCCTGTGGGTCAGGTGGATGGAGATCAAATCAGCTACCATGAAAGTGACAATTCCTAGAAGCCAATTCCAAAGTCAGTATGGATAGAGAAGCATGATGCTGAAATGCCATAACCCAGAGTATGGGAACAGAAACACAGATTTATGAAGGAAAAAAAGAACTATGATTTATTATCATAGGTGTCTTGAAAAGTTTGGAGACTATCAGAATATCAATCAAAAATCCAGAAAAAAATGACATGATAAAGGTTATACATTGAAATGCACTTCAGTAAGTAAAATAAAGTATTTGATCCCCTCCGAACCAAAATGGCGATTGTTACGGTTTCCTACCTAGATGTTAGGTTAGCTCTAGGTGTCTAGGGGAGATAGGAAGCCGACATAAGAATAATAAAAAAAGAAATAAATGTAGTAAACACTGTTACTAATTACAGAAAAATGAGGCAGACTCAAGACGGGCGATGAGCTTCAACAAACTTTAGTGAATGATGCACAAACACACCCAATTGCTCCGTAATTACAGTGGAGACCGAAAGTACAAACACACAGAAATTATATTTACAAAATATATACAAAAGATGTAATGACAAATTCAACAGTGGGAGGCACGAGCAGAGCTTAAAGCAAAGAAATAAATAAAACAAAACACCTTCTAACTAATGCGCGGCAGTCGGTCTTAGCTAACAAACTAAACGAAAACAAAACTAGGGCGTAAAATGCCCGCTAACTACACTGACTAACCAAAACAAAAATACAACAAACAGCTCTCGCTCCTAACTCGTGTGCCTAAACAGCGCTATCTCCTACGTGCTGCGTATGTACACCCCAGGGCAGACTAACCTTGACTCCACACCGCGAATGGAGATACGTCCACGAACTCACGCTGGGCGTAGACGAACACACACCGCTAGTACTTTAGCGTAACAACTCGCCGCCACAATGTTTGAAATACCGGAAGTAACTCTTTCAGAATCGCCGTAACAATATGCATGAATGAAAGAAAGAAGCCGCGCCTGGCGGCGTCACTTCCGGGTTCTTATACCCGACTGGGGCCGCCTCATTGGTTCCCATGGGATTCGCTGTCGCGCTGGGAACAGTGATTGGCAGGGGCGATGTCCAATCCCAGGACCTGAAAGATACGGGAGCCAAAACACAAGACATCCCACAAAATACTACGGGACGTAACACCCACCCCCTTAAGAACAAACATACATGTTTGACAAAACCAAAACAATATAGAAAATATTTATGCTCGCGACAATGCATCTGCCACCACATTAT
>JAAGKR010011163.1:6474-19923 GCA_011419295.1 Clarias macrocephalus | reverse complement strand
CTGACCACTTCCAAGTGTCTCTGTAGAACCCAATCCAGGGATAAGTAGGTCCTACTAGCTGAGCTAGCATGTTGTTGTCTGAGCTGTTAAGAGAGCTGACCAAGTCAGTGTGATATTGTCGGCAGTAAGCCCGAGCATCAAGCCAGGACAACCAAGGATTATTGATAAGGACGAACTTGGCAGAGTCAAAGAATTTAGCTGTGGGGAAAAAAAATTAAAAAATAAAATAAAATTGAGAAAAAGGTAAATGAGAAAATGAGAAAAAAAATCATCCAACCAAAACTAAGCAAATTAATACAACATTGACTCACCATCATAACATATGAAGGGTCTTAATTGTATACATGGTGCATCAAGCCATACATTTGGTCCTCCAATAATCATTATTAGGCTCTCCAGACCACCAGTTGGTATAAGTGCAACTCTTCAATGGGAGGTCGCCTAAGGACCAGCGCCAGCTATTGATATCGTTCCACAATCCGACCCACATCGTTCCTGATGTTAAACCTTTGCTTGTTGTTTTTTATTAAATCTTACCCAATCAGTACGACTTAGAATTATTGCCAAGTCAGTGTACATCCCCCTGCAGTAATTCTGTGCAACAGGCCATGACTGATATGACATGATCAGTTCATATCTGTGAGATATGGTTAGCACAATGGATACCGCAACTGGAACCGGACCTGTGGGTGAGATATAGTAATTAAACAGTGACCTGTAACTGGTGTACATGCAAATAACTGTTTCTGATTTCTAAGTAATTAGAAATGTATAAAAGCATAATTGATAAACCATTGCAAATGTTATCAGACCAAGAAACATGTACAAAGAAACCTAAGAAAATCCTACTAGATAGGAGAATAATAGAGATTAACCATGTTCCTGAAAAAGATTGAGCAAACGCATGTTGGCCTCTTCTATGAATAGGACTTACTGTCCGTGGCATATGGTATAAAATAAATCATCACAAACACAAATTTGCCATAATGGTAAGGATTCATATAATTAAAGAAAAAAGGTCAAAGGACATTTAAAAAAAGCTTATTATATGCATTATTGACTTTATTTATTTATTTATTTATTTATTTATTTCACAGTGAACGGTATAGTATAGTATCGTATAGTATGGCATGGCATGGCATCGCACCGCATCGTATGGTATAGTATAGTATAGTATATAAGCACAGTATAACGTTAGTCTATGAATATAGTTTGGTAATTTTGTATATTTTTGTGTTCCTTGGTGCTCAATATCAATTTATGTACTATTAAAATATGATTTTCTTAACCTACACCATCAAATAAACTGTGGTTTATAAAAAAAAAAATGCTCTTACAAGTGAAGAACAGGAGAAGAAAAACAGACAGCTTCATGATGGATGGATCCCTGAAAAGAAAAAAAATACAATACTAGATAGAAATAAAATACAAAGTGACTTGTTTGTGCAACTTCACAAATGATTATCTACTCAAGTTTCGCATTATTATCATTATTATCAGCCACTCAAAAATGTTCACATCACACACCAAGTGACATGATCATGAACACTTCAGCCACATTCTTGTACAAAGAAACACTATTGCCATCTGCCATATAACTCTGCATCACATTTGAAACTTGAAACTGAAACTGCTGTCATCAAGGGGTTACCACAGCAGACAAGACACATAATATATATGGTAAAAAAAAATAAAAATAAATATATATATATATATATATATATATATATATATATATATATATATATATATATATATATAAGCTGAACAATATTTGACTGAAGGTACTTGGTTATTAACTGAGTGTAAGAATCTATTCAGTTATGGAAACTTCAAATCTGGATAACAGGATCTGCCAAATACCTAAATTTAAATGTAAAAAAAAAGTAAATAAATAACTTTTTTCTGTCCCTGATGTCGATGGATATAATTTAAGGTAGATATAATATTTATGGCTAATACAAAAATATGAAGATACACATGTGGCATCTAGATACATTTTGGCTACAATTTAACAGATATCGCTACTTTAAAAATCCATGTCAAACGTATTGGGACCAAGTTACAAATCTCCTCTCTAGACCCCTGTAAGGTTTAGTCCTTTATCCAGAAATCTCATCTATTTAGGATTCATTTTAAATGAATGCACCATAATAACTTGCTTAAATATCTCAACCTTATACAGTAGTAATTTATTAATGAATCAATACATTTTACTAAACACGCTGCTTTTTACTTGGTTTACATTTTAGTCAAGTCTAACAATAAAGACAAATTTTGAGCGATAAAACATACCTGTAATATGACAATCTGAAGGCTGCAATTTCTGATCTTCACTGTTTGCACAAAAGCTTACAGTACCTGTTTTGTTCACCTGTGCTCTTTGTGGCCCAAAGTAATTTCCATGTAACTTTAACTTTTCCTTAAACTCTGGTCTCCTCATTTAAACAAAACCAACTGCTAACTCATCGTCTTCAAATTTCAGCACAGAAAGGAAGTAAACATGTTCATCAGGTGGCTTTTGTATGGAACAGCCATGTGTCAGTGATCAGATACAATATTCAGCACAACGTTATCATGGCTGCTTTACTGTATAAAATAATTACTTTTTCTTCTTAGCAACGATAAGACTGAATTTTTAGGGAGTGAGATAAAATCCAACCAACTGGGAAAAATGTAGTTTCATCTTAATCATAACTATTAAAAAAAATCAGGATGTACAAAAGAGCTAGTGATTATTGTTATCATAAAATAAGCATTACATTGTGTTATAAAGGCAAGAAACAGCTCAGGACTAATTCCTTACACACCTTCCAAAGTTGGGAAAAAATCATTGTGATTATTTGAATACATTTTCTTAACAAATGAAAGTCTTTTGCTTTGGGATGCTACATCTATAAAAACAAGGAGATTTGTTTAACATGGGAAAAGAAATGTCACCTGAAACCAGCAGTCAATGGTTTAAATACCACAAAAAGAGCGAGTCAGTCCAAAACAAATAGATCATGACCATTATTTTAAAATTATTTTTGATTACTATTTTAGTGAGGTGCTCAGATGTCTAATACATTTTAAAGATTAAAATTCTTTCTTTTTTTTTAATTCTTCTTTTTTCATCTCTCTTAATCAGTAAATTTCTCATCTCTCATTTCGGTTTTCCACTTGCCTGCTTTTCTCATTGGCTGTGTAGTGCACTGAGTAGGGTGTAAGCACAATGACACCACAGCCTGTTTTACCCTCTTCACTCAGAAAGTTTGAGGAAGTATTCGGGATCAAGTCTGAGGTTGTAATACCACAAGAGCTTTCTTTCTTGATTAATTTGTTCAATTTGCCAAAAATAATTAGAAATTTCTTAATCATGGTTAGCAACTTGCACCCAAAGCTGAACCATGTTACATATTAAATATTTTAAATAATAGTGGAAACTGACTAGGTGTGTCACAAATAGAGCATTAAAATGACATTCATTCCTTTACTTCTAACGAATTGTGTCTTCTGATCCACCTACTAATTAAAGCGTAAATGTTGTATGTTACACCACAGTGACCTGCACACTACAGGACACTGTGGTGGTCTCTAATATGCCGTTTTTCCCCAGTTGCTGCTTGATCTGAAGAACAAAATCAGAATTTATTCACTCACTAAAATTATTATTATTATTATTATTATTATTATTATTATTATTATTATTATTACAAGTGTATGTGACATAGAAGCCAATAATAATTAAATTAACATAACTACCAGAATATCAGGAATTTGAGGAGATGAGCAGTGAGAAATGGTAACAAGAGGCATTTTATACAAATTTTTGTCACAAGCACGCACGCAAGAACACACCTTCGTCTTAATGAATATTATAATGGACATAGATGTGCCTATGGGCGATGTGGACTGTCACCCAGTGTGGCATGTAAGCAGTGGAGAATGTGTGGGGACACAGCACAGCCAAATAAATACACAGTCAAACACACACACACACACACACACACACACACACACACACACACACACACACACAAATAAATAAATAAATAAATAAATAAATAAATAAATAAATAAATAAATTTAAAGTAAACTATTAAGAATGGTGGTATGGTTGGGATGATCTGATTTATATTGCTTGTTTGTGCGTCACATAAATTATATCATGTTGCCCTGTTGGTCAATTACCCTTCATCATGGCTGGTCAGATCCTAGTTTGTTAACTAAAAGTGCTACTGCCTGGGACTCAGAATGGTGTGATGGAGAGAGGAACAGCAAGGTGAACATCACCTCAGGTTCCCCACTGGAAAACCTCATTTGGGAGGTCTCTAATGAAAAAGGGCGTGTCTAAACTTGTACAACATGAAATTAGTCAAATCAGTTGAATACAAAATGCTACAGGAGACACTGAAATTTATTTGTAATGATATGAATATCATAAACATTTAATCTGCAGTACAGAGCAAAAGTTTGGACACCCCTTCTCATTCAGCGAGTTTTCTTCATTGTGTTCTTTATTGTGTTCTTTAGCCCAAACGCGTCTCTTCTGCTTGTTGCCTGTCCTTAGCAGTGGTTTCCTAGCAGATCTTCTACCATGAAGGCCTGATTCACACAGTCTCCTCTTAACAGTTGTTCTAGAGACGTGTCTGCTGCTAGAACTCTGTGTGCCATTGACCTGCTCTCTGATCTGAGCTGCTGTTAACCTGCGATTTCTGAGGCTGGTGACTCGGATGAACTTATCCTCCGCAGCAGAGGCGACTCTCGGTCTTCCTTTCCTGGGCCGGTCCGCATGTGAGCCAGTTTCTTTGTAGCGCTCGATGGTTTTTATGACTGCACTTGGGAACACAAAGTTTTCCCAATTTTTCGGACTGACTGACCTTCATTTCTTAAAGTAATGATGCCACTCGTTTTTCTTTACTTAGCTGCTTTTTTTCTTGCCATAATACAAATTCGACCTCTTTGAATGAGAAGGTGTGTCCAAACTTTTGGTCTGTACTGTATGTGCATTGAGCAAGTTACTATATGAGCTCAATGCACATACAGTACAGACCAAATGTCCAATGCTGTAGACAAAGGTAAAAGGAAGTCATCTGTTTTATGTAGATATTTTGTTTATGTTGTGAAATATGATATCGAGCCTAGTCTTGAATGGTGCTTAAAAGTGGTAAAGGAGGTTGCATGGTTCAATTGGCTCCTATTCTGGAAGATAGATGGATGGATGGATGGACACTTTATTGATCCCAAAGGAAATTGTGTCTTCTGAAGAAAGGTTGTAGTTTGCACACTGTATATCTTACATGTAGTCAGTATACACAGTGTAATGCGAGAGCCAATGAGACGTTACTAGTGCAATGCTAGAACAAACACTACAAGATATATATGAAGCATATGGATAAAGAATATCTGTCAACTATTTAGAACTAAGAAATAAACATATTTAGACAGAAAAAAAATAATAAAAGAAATGAGGTTAACTGCAATGCAGCCATTAATGTGCAATTCTATATATGTCAAAATGACAGTGCAAATGAAATTAAATGTTTAATTACTTAAGAAATTGTGTAAAGAACACGATTAATGGAACAATGAAATTTAAATCGTTTGTAATGTCAATATATGCAATACCCACACTGAGTAACTAAGCAGACCCTGAATCTAACTGATGAGAGAGTTATACATGTAACACCATGATGTACAGTATACAGCAGATGAGCCTTAGTCTAGATCACCCAGTTCACATTACCATGTTCCTGTAGAGAGGTTTTGAAAAGCTGAATGGCTCTGGGGGCAAATGATTTCCTAAGTCTGTCAGTCTGACACTGAGCTCACTCCACTCCAGAATTTTGTTGAGTGTCCTCCTCTCCACCACTTCCTCGAGAGTGTTACTGGGCCCTGGATCGTGGGACAGAGCCTGCGTGACCTTGGTTTCTATGTCTAACTTAGCTGCTGCGAGCAAGCAGGTCATGGAACATGATGGGTTCCAGGCTGTGATGGTGTTTCTGGTCCAATCGATGTGTGGGTTACAGCGGATTAACCAAGGCAAGCCCAAGACAACCGTGGCATGGGATCCTTCCATGATGACCAGGGAGGTCTGCTCAGAGTGATTGCCCAAGACCCGCAGACCTAGAACAGTGGTTCTGTGAGTGATAAAGTGGAGTTGGCTCCCGTTCATGGCTTGGACTCTGAGGTGGGTCTTTCCACAGTAGAAACAGACATCTTCCACTTGGCAATGTCATTGCTCCTCACGGGAGATGTAGGTCCTGCCCAGTTGCATGGGCTCCTCCTGTTTACCGGTTCATGGTGAACGGGGTCTTGAGGTGACTTTAAAGGGTGATGCCCTGGCTAATCTCCGAAGACAAAGACATGAATCGACTCAGCCAGCCAGAACCGTGAGTTCCTGGAGTGAGGATGGGAGTTCCCTGGCGGCTAGGTCTTCTTTAAGTCCTTCTGACAGACCCTCAAAAAACATGTTGCTCAGTACTTCCACTTCTATCCACTTGAGAGAGCCAGTGTCTGGAACTCTGTGGGGTAGTTGTAGTTGTAGCGGGAACCTTGGCAAAGTTTCAATAGCTTTCGTCCCACTTTTCTGTTGTGACATAAGCGATCAAACATCCTTCTTATCTCCTTAAAAAAATACTTAAAATTTGAGCAACAAGGATCATGGGCTTCCCAGAGTGCCGTGCTTCACTCTCTGGATCTTTCCGAGAGGAGCGTAATCACCACCTTGGAGGATTCGGACGTTAAGGTGAAGGTGCTCAGCTCAAAAATCAATGAGAACTGACAGAGGAAGGAATGGCAGGTCTCTGGATCTTCTTCATAGGTGGGGGGGCAGGGCGACGTGGTTCACGTTGTATGTAGGAAAACGAGCAAACAAAATGAACTAGGCAACGTGAAGGCAAGAAAACAAAAAGCAAAAAACACTCAATAATCCAGCGATTTAAGGAGCGCACAGCGAATGGTGGATTCGAGACAGGTGTGCAGATGGGTAGGAAATGGGGACATGGGATAGGACACATGACAGGAAGGGGAAAACATAAGTACATGGGGAGGGTGTTGTTAGTTGCATTATAATTCTCATTATTTATAAATCATTTTAAAATAATGAATTAACAAACAAACAAATATATATCAGCTGGGGTGCATTTTTCATTTATGTGAGGAGACAAAAGGCTCACCAGTGTGACAGACAAAATAGTTAACGTTGGTGCAGCTTACATTATTGAAAAGGTCATTATAAACCACTGCACACTTATCATTTCCCCCGGCGTTATCAGGTTGTCCAGGAGCCCATGGGAGGTCTGTAGCATTGGTGCCATCTGTCCACTTCCAAGTGTCCCAGTATAGCCCAATCCAGGGATATGTATTGAGTCCTGTCAATTGCCCTATCATGTTGTTGTCTGAACTGTTAAGAGAGCTGGCCAAGTCTGTATGATATTGACAGAGCATTAAGCCAGGATAGCCAAGGACTATTGATGATGATGAACCTGCTAGCACCACTCAATTTAGCTGTAAAAGGAAAAACAAAACCACAGTATTATATCTCTGTGTGGACCTGCCTCCAGAGAAGATATGAGAAAAGGGTACAATAGAACATGTTGGAAAACAAAAAATAATAAAATCAATTAAACATTGACTCACTACCATAGCATATGAAGGGTCTTAGGCCTGTACAAATTGTATCAAACCACAAATTTGGTCCTCCAATAATAACACATGCTTCACGTCCACCTTTATTATCAGGCTGTCCAGATCTCCAGTTGGCATAAGTGACACTCGTCAGTGGAAGGTCGCCTAAGGACCAGCGCCAGCTATTGACATCATTCCACAGTCCGACCCAGGCTGATGTTGTCAGACCTTTGCTTGTTATTTCTTTATTCAATCTTAGCCAATCAGTATTACTCAGGATTATAGCAAGGTTAGTGTAGTTCACCCTGCAGTAATCCTGTGCAACAGGCCATGACATTGATGTCCTGATCAGCTCATATTTGTGAGGGATGGTTAGCAGGATGGACGCAGTAACTGTCATTAGACCTTATTTCTAATGTCTGAAAAAAAAAGCAATAACAATATATAACTGACAAATCAGTTCCTGCACTTCAGTACAGTCACACTAAGTAAGTCAGTGATTCTATTGTTGCTTTCTTTTCTTTTCTTTCTTGTAAGCTCTTTTCTTTGATGATGATATTCTCAACATTGACTTTTTTGTTTATAACTTTAATTTACCAGTGAACGTTTATTTAATATGTTAGTGTAACATTATGATTTGGTAAGAACCCTTGAATTGTGCCCGATTTTCTTTCCCTTGGCAAGGTTGACTTTTGCATTTCCCAAGATCAAGTTGTGTAAATATGTTAAATATGCTTTTTTTAAACTACACCATCAAATAAAATGTACATTATAAAGATGCTCTCACCAGTGAAGAACATGAAAAGAAAAACATGTCGCTTCATGATGGATGGGTAGCTGAAGGAAAGATCAAGATTTACATCATCATCATTGGGTGTCTGGTAAGAAGTGATTGTCATTTTCAATTCACGCTTACATATCTATATAATTTATATTACATATTGTTTATGTTTTGCTCTAAATTAAACCTCTGCACTTGAGTCTTGTTATTAGGTGTGTTATGGTAATGAGAAGTGACCTTACACAGGGCTTTAGAGCGGGTCAACGAAATAGGAGTTTGTGAGAGTGCTTACGATACGCACGGGACGACCTTTCTGTTTGGAGATGGGGTGGGATTATTAATTAGGGAAGTTAAAGGAAACAAAAGAAAACCAAAAACACAAAGTAAACAGAGCTTCGCCAGCGACGCAGGAACGGACGGGTCTCTGGAAACTAAAACAAAACTTGTATCCTTGTCTCGGGGCTTATGCCCTTACCAAGGAATTATATATAGAGAGAGTTTGTGTGTGATTTGCACTATAAACACAGAGCACGCTCTCTCTCGCTCTCTCTCTCTCGCTCTCTCTCGCTCTCTCTCTCTCTCTCTCTCTCTCTCTCTCTCTCTCTCTCTCGCCAGTGTTTTAGATAGACAGAGGCTACTGTCCTGTTAAAGAAAAAATAAAAGGGTATAAAGTTTGACAGCAAATTTGCCAGAGTATTACTGCCGAATCAGAAGAAATACCAATGGTTATTCCATAGTAAGTTTTGATGAAAAAAAAAAACATGGATAGAATTACAGATTTTCACCTTAATTAAAACATAACCGATACATAGTATTTGCAGCAGTTTACTGTAAAAGTGTTACTGCACTGTTCATTTACAAGATCTCCGTATTGGAATAGAGAATGCGATTAGTAAGACACAGAAATTAATATCCATATGACAATATGCTTTTTAAAGTAGAATTTCACCATGTACTTATTTGTAGAGTATAATAAAATTATAAATGCTATACAAGTTCAACATTCGTGTAAAAATGTGAATTTGTAAAATGTTAAATTTAAACATTAAGTCTAAATCTTGCTCAATTGTATTTTAGATATTTTCCTAACATGAAAAATGGCAAATATTTTTCATGGTAAAATGTATGCATAACAACAACAATTATTATTATTATTGTTGTTGTTGTTGTTGTTGTTGTCGTTGTTGTTGTTGTTATAATTATTATTATTATTATTATTAGTAGTAGTAGTAGTAGTAGTAGTAGTATTCGTAATAGTAGTAGGTAGTAGCAGTTTTACTACCTAATCAATACCTAATTTTGATCAATTTATAAGCGATTGTTGATCTAAAAAAAATAAATAAATAAAAAATAAAAAAATAAAAAAAGACATTTTGGGGGTCGATTTTTAAAAATCTCTCCCTAGGCCGCTTAGTACACAAAAAACATTGTACATTATTGTTTTAACATGTTCACTGTTCAATTGAGCCCAAAGACACTTATTGGTGTTAATTAAACAGTGGGGATATTTTTATGTAAGACTTTTTCTGTCTACAAATCTCATCATCTATGTAACGTTAATGCATTTTATATAATTATTTTCTTAAATGACCTAAATTTATATCAAAGTAAAAAATGAACAAATACATTTAACTAAACATGCTGCTTTTTAATTATAATAATTTTATAAATTATTTATTACCAAACTGCAAATAAAATAGTTTTACAGAAATATTTGCATGTCTTTTACTCTGAAAATGAGGATAAATAAATACTCAACATTAAAACATACCTGTCGAACGGATATCTGAAGTCTTTTGTTTCTTCAATAACTACTTTTTAGATCGTCACTGCTTCCACACAAGTATCTCAAACGCTTACTTGTTTCCTTCACCTTTGCTGTTTTTAAATTACCATGTGTGTGACACAGACTGATTTCCATATTACCTTAACTTTCCTTTAAACTCTGGACTCCTTATTTAAACAAAACCAAATGCTAACCATCGTCTTTAAATTTCAGCTCGAAATAGAAAGTCAATGTGAGTGTGGAACATCCATTACAAACCTGTGGGATGTGGCTCTTCACTATTTGAATACATTTTCCTGTCAAATAAAAAGTAACCCTGTTGTTTGGTATTGAATTATATATATAAATAAATAAATAAATAAATAAATAAATAAATAAATCTCCACACTCGACTATAAAAATAAAACGTGTCACCTGAGACCAGCAGCTAGTTGCCACTGGCTAAAATGTCACAGACAGAATATCTTATACAGGTCAGTACAAATTCAGTGCAGCAGTCAAAGTCATTCTGCTGGAATTCGGAGTTAACCCCTTGGAACATGCATTGAAGGACAGTCTTCAGATGTTGATGTTAAGCAGGTGATCGAGGGCTTCATGCCAACTAACCAAGCAGATAACCACATTTTGACCTTTATACAATTGCATGGGATGGCCAATCAAAGTCAGACACCACAGACTGAATAAGTTGAAAGATATAAAAGCAAGGACTGGAAGCAGTCACTTGGATGCAATTTATTTTTGCCAACTAAAATGTTGTGTAGGTCTGTAGCTTCTTTAGTTTAGCACTTTTGTTTGTGTCACTGATTTTACAAAATTTTCAAAACATACTTTCATCAAACTTTACTTGCAGCCATACCAGCTCAGTCAATGAATGTTAATAGATAAGTTCATCACAGAAGACACCTGGGCAGGGAAGGATGAGGTGATCCAGCAAATTTCACCTTCGTCTGGGATGAGCTCATACAGTACATCAAATTTGCTATTTCCTGTGACTCTGCTGAGAACAGTGTTGCTGTTCCTCCCTGCCTCAAGTAAGAGACATGGTGCATTACAATTTGAATTATGCCACGTTCAGTCCCGGCTAGCACACTCAGGTCTCTCGTCAAGTTATATGACCACAAATACATGAACAATGTTTGTGCAAATTTTTTTTTTACTAATACTTAATTAGCATTTAAATAGCATTTGTTTATCACTTTGTGTCTAAAGTTTGTTATAAGCAGTTATATTGTTTATTGTCTGTGTTATACCATGTTCATGTTTTTTTTTTTTTTTCATTGTCCTCCCTATCAGATTGTACTGTAGATTTGCTGATTAGATGGGGACATGTTCATCATCTTTTGCCCCAAGCTTTTTTGGGGACTTTTTTTTTTTGTTGTTGTCTATATATTTGCTCCCACTAGGGAAAAAAAAATGATATCACTGATATTACTGTATCACTGGGCACATGTACACACCCTCAGCTACTTCTTTAATACCCTCGTTGACTGCATTAAAGCTATCACATCATGGCTAGCAAATAATATAGTCATCGTTAGTCCTTCCAAAAGTATTGATGGTATTGGTTACTAATTGAGGCCTTTTTTTTTTTTTTTATCCTATCACTTTTTACACACACACACACACACACACACACACACACACACACACACACACACACACAAAAAAAAAAAAAAAAATCTGTTTTAGATACAAATCTTAGATTTGACAAACAAAAAAAACAATATTTTTTTGTTTGTCAAAATAAACATTGTAAATTTTTATATTCCATCTGGTTTAAAGATCTGGTGACAGTATCACTTCTGACCTTGACCTTTGCCATTCTCTTTATATGTAAGTCAGTCTTCTGCTTCATGTCTGTGACTTATCTGCTTAACTGAGTTAAATGCTGCTGCTAGTTTTTTTATAGGCAAGAGTTAGTGTTCTACATGTCATAATATTCTTACACTGCATTCTGGTCAATTATACAATTGATTTTAATTTAAAAGTCACTACATGGTCTGGCTCCAGAGTACATCAGCAAAACATTTTCATTCTACAAATGAATTACTCCTAGCGTCCTATGGTCATAACAAAAACCTAAGAGTGACTGTGAAGCTGCTTCTAGATGATCAGCCCCGGGATGAACAGCAATTTGGTTATACTGAGATGAACTGTCATCTAGGATGAGATGCTGAGACATGCTGAGATCCGTCCGCAAACCTGAGTGTCCACGGCCATGTCCACACGTAGCCGGGTATTTTTAAAAACGGAGCTTTTGGAAAACTCTGTCCAAAGTAAAGATTTTCCAAAACTCCGTTTTCAGTGGTGGTGTGTGGAGGGGAAACGGAGATTTTTGTGACGCCACCTTGTGCTGATGATGTAACTGTCTGTGTGCTCGTCTACTTGATTTGATGTCAGCTTTGTTTATGAGGATATTTTGTGCAGTTGCGGACGTACGTACAGTAAACTAGTGACTGTGTTAACGTTGCGTACTGGACTTTTTACATGCGTATACATACAGTACACGCGAAGTTACTCACACATTACGTTAATGAACAGAGGGGCCTGAACGTACTACTGAGCTCACTGCTGCTACATACTGTACAAAACTCTGACGACACACAGACCCCGCAGACAGTGGCAGCGGTTTCACACGAGACCCGTCGGACTTCTACAAAGCACAACTGGTAATGACTTTTTGTCTAGGCTTCTGATTTTTCAAAAAACCTTTTAGTGAGGCTCCTAACAGCGCTTAATGGGCGTTTTGCGTTTTCATGTGGACAAAGATATTTTTAAACCCTAGGTCGTGTGGACAGAATTATTTTTAAAAACAAAGAGGAAAAAATTTTTTAGAAATGATGTAAGCAGCCAGACAAAATGATACAATATTGTACAATTTCTAACATTTGTAAATAATAGAATAAATGAAATAAATAAAATGAATGAATAAAAATAAATATCTTTACAAAATAGCAAATTAAGGAACAAGAAACACAAATTTCCTTAGTTTAGACGTTGAGTTTTTATATGCTGAAATGTTTGTCTGTTTTTGCAGACACAGAAGTGTAACGCTACGCCAAGTCAAGCCCTCTGCTCGAGCCGTGTCATGATCACCTGCAGCCCCTCTCCACATTCCGTTCCACTGCTTCCGTTTTGCCGCTTCATTCACAGGCATGAGCTCACCTGCTCCGTATTTCATTCATTAGTTTTCACTCTGTATAATTCGCCCAGGAACAACCGTCCGGTGCCGAATTATTTCGTGCTCCAAGCCCAGTGTCTAGTTTATCTT
>JAAGKR010011162.1:0-20275 GCA_011419295.1 Clarias macrocephalus | reverse complement strand
AGACATGAGAGAGAGAGACATGAGAGAGACATGAGAGAGAGACATGAGAGAGAGAGACATGAGAGAGAGACATGAGAGAGAGAGACATGAGAGAGAGAGAGACATGAGAGAGAGAGACATGAGAGAGAGAGAGAGACATGAGAGAGAGAGAGACATGAGAGAGAGAGACATGAGAGAGAGAGAGACATGAGAGAGAGAGAGAGACATGAGAGAGAGAGACATGAGAGAGAGAGAGACATGAGAGAGAGAGACATGAGAGAGACATGAGAGAGAGACATGAGAGAGAGACATGAGAGAGAGAGACATGAGAGAGAGACATGAGAGAGAGAGTATGCGTGACTATCTGTACTTCCTCTGCTCTGTATTATGTAAAACTAATGGGAAGAAACCGTGATGTTCTGATCCTGAGGGCATGTGATGTTTTCTTCAGCTTTTTCTTAGTGAACAGGATGATGTGTTTAAGAAATGCACTATTACTGCTTTGTCACAAAGGGAATTTTTTGATAGTGTTGTTATTAAATAAAACAGGGATATATGTTGCTATATATAAAATAGCTTATTAAAATTTTAACCTGTAATTTGTAAGCACTGGGTTTTTTTTTTTTTTTAATATCCCACGTCTTCAAGTCAAGGCGAGAAAGACAGAAAACGCGGGGAACTCCAAGTTATTTGTCGACGTTTCCACCTGCTGAATGGTCATTATTCACAGACATTCTTTCAGTCCTCCTTTAACACGTTCGCACCATTCAAATGTTTTACTGCGGCTAAGAGTCCCATCGCCGCACTGTGATCGAAGTCATCTGTAAATATTAATCGCTTTTTTTGCTTTTATTCACAAGACTTTTCATCACAAGTCGCAATTTGACTCGACTGCCCCTTGTATTAAAGAACACTGTCTGCCCAATCAGAACACACAACACTGCAGTGGAATCTATATTATATAATAAATCCATAAATCATATCTGCTTGGCCTCTGACCTCATCTCTTCTCCATTCTTTCATTATTTATCACTCCGTTCCTCTCGTTTCTTTGCAGATTTGTGAAGTATTGTTTGCGTATATCGTAGCCATCTGCTGTTTCCCATGCTCCCAAAGCTTTTTGATGGGTTTAATTTTTATCTCTTGGTACATTTTTATCTCAGTGTATACTGTAATACACTGCATGTGCGTGGAGTTTAAGAAACCATGACGTTCTGATCCTGAGGGCATAACACACACACACACACACACACACACACACACACACACACACACACAAAATTATATATATATAAAACACAAAAGCTTTGCCTAGGCTAGTTACTACCTGACAAATTGCCCATATTAAGTAAGTATGTGAATGTGTGCGTGCTTGTGCTCTATGATCGACTGACTCCCAGTGTGTATCCAGCCTTGGGCCCTAACTGAACTAGGATAGACCTCAGCCCTCCCCAACGGCAATAAACAGGATGAACTAAATAGAGAAGGAGTGAAAGTGTGAAAATAAGTGTGAATAATAAATGTGATAATAATAAGCCACACATTATATCAAATACTCTTTGGGGTTGGGTGACTTCTATCACTACCATAACTTTCTATTAAACAATGTCATTTACCCGTGAATAGTTTACCATATCGACCACAATCTACAAGTAATACATATTTCACAAAGAAAACCAAAAGAAAATTTCCAAAAGATAAAGTGTGCACGTGCGTGCATCTAACCAAGTAAACTAGCCATCATTTTACTGCATTCTTTTTCTAGTGAACACTGCCCTCTGCTGGTGAACAGTCAAACAGGCACAAAAAAAGCATCAAAGATTTTTTTGCAGTATATTTAACGAGCTTCTTGCAAATTGATAAACCACTGTCAGCCTCCACACAAACACTCAAATGGACACTGTGTTCTACAAGACATTATGATACTAATATAAATAGATGTTTTTTTTTTTATAGCTAGCATCAGGGTAAATTATCACAGGTTAGCAGGAATAGCTTGCTAGCTAAAATATGTGTTGTTATATGACTAAATATACAATAATGGTACCTGTACCAAAGTATATAACACCACGATGCCCATAAATGACTCTTTGACACAATGAACAGTAGTCAGTGTAAAGTTTGTATAGCAGTGTAAATTTATTGTCCCCTTAAAATAACTAAAAATACAGCCAATAATAGCTGAACCCCTGGCAACAAAAGTGTGGACACCCCTAAGTGAAAATGTACAAACTGAGCACAATTAGTCGTTTTCCTTCCCCTTTGTCATGTGACTCATTAGTGTTACACTGTCTCAGGTGTCACCAGATAGTTACATTTGGTATAAAAGCTCTTCCACTCGCTCAACCTGGCCACTGAAAGTTCGACATGGACACCTCATGGAAAAAAACGAATTGTTGCTTTACATAAAGATGGCCGAGGCTATAAGAAGATAGTCAACACTCTGCAACTGTGCTGCAGCACATTGGCCAACACCATCCAGCGCTTTAAGAGGACAGGATCTTCTCAGAACAGGCCTCGCCATGGTCGGCCTAAGAAGCCGAGTGCACGTTCTCAGCGTCAGATCCAAAGATTGGCTTTGGAAAACAGGCGGATACGTCCAGTATTGCTGCAGAGATCGAAGCCTGTCAGTGTTCAGACCGTACGCCGCACACTGCATCAAATTGCTCTTCATGGTTGTCGTCCTAGAAGGAAGCCTCTTCTAAAGATGATGCACAAGAAAGCTCGAAAAACAATTTGCAAACTAAGGATTACGGGAACCATGTCCTGTGGTCTGATGAGACCAAGATAAACCTATTTGGTTCAGATGGTGAAAGTACAAAGACAAGTGTGTCTTGCCTACCGTCAAACATGGTGGTGGGAGTGTCATGATCTGGGGTTGCATGAGTGCTGCTGGCATTGGGGAGCTACAGTTCATTAAGGGGAAACATGAATTCTAACATGTACTGTGACATACTGAAGCAGAGCATGATCCCCCCTCCCTCCGGAAACTGGGCCGCAGAGCAGCGTTCCAGCATGATAATGACCCAAACACACCTCCAAGGTGACCACTGGCTTGCTAAAGAGGCTGAGGGTAAAGGTGATGGACTGGGCAAACATGTCTCCAGACCTAAACACCATAGAACACCTCTGGGGCATCCTGAAAAGGAAGGTGGAGGAGCACAAGGTGTGTCAAATATCCACCACCTCCGTGATGTTGTGATGGAGGAGTGGAAGAGGATTCCAGTGGCAACCTGTGAAGCTCTGCTGAACTCCATGGCCAAGAGAATTCTGGAAAATGATGGTGGCCACACAAAATATTGACGTTTCACATTTTCACTTAGGGGTGTCCTCACTTTTGTTGCCAGGGGTTCAGCTATTACTGGCTGTATTGTTAGTTATTTTGAGGGGACAATAAATTTACACTGCTATACAAACTTTACACTGACGACTTTTCATTGTGTCAAAGAGTCATTTATGCAGTGTTGTCCTATGAAAAGATAAATATAAATATAATATAAATATTTGCAGAGATGTCAGGGGTCTACTCACTTTTGTGACATACTCTACTGTAGCTAGTAAATTTCTAGTCTTCTAGAAAGTAAGATATCCAACCAAATATGAAACGTCGTATTATAATTTGCTGCATTAGAGCTAAAATTAACTATAGAAAAAAGATGGACTATATAATAATTCTGCATTTAAATTACTGAATACATCACGTCTCAGTACTGACTTTTGAACCCAGATTTCCTGCTCTAAACTTCCCAAACTTCTTTTACATGCCGTCAAGTTTTCCTGTCTTGGACAGAACTAGAATTTTAAATCCCCTGATGTAAATTTCAGGAGCAGACAGCGGACCAGACGGAAAGGCAGGACAGGAAGTCAGATTGGCAGCTACAGGATGTGGGATGTTACATTTCTCATTGCTGTGAGATATTCTCACTGGCCTGTAAGGTTCAACCACGAGCATCGATATCAAGTTCAATCCGTGTGAGCAGACGGAAAGAGAGGGGAGGAAAATGATTGACCATTATTTGATGAAGCTGGTGTGATCTGTTACGTGTCTACGATGTGTACTGGTTCTGCGTTTCCACCAAACCGGTCCAGAGTTTATTTTACATTTGACTTTGTTGTTTGAGTTTTGAACTGAAAGAGGTTTTACCTGAAGCAAAAACATGCTGCTTGTTCCACCCAAAATTCCCTTGCTAAAAGTTTGTGCCTAAACTCAACTGTTGTAATGTAATTTACATTAAACAAGCTACTCTGTTCAGAATAAGTTTGCTACTGGAAACCTAAACCTCGTCTTCTTCTCACTGATCTGTGTTGTTGCTGAGCGACATAAACAAATTATATTTGGAAAACTGGATTTCCGAGGCCTTCATGTCTGCCATGATTTATTGTTAGCCTTTTTCCCACCAGCGCAACACTCGGCCACATTAGCAGTGACGGTAGCGGTGGACCTGTAATGAATCACCACTTCTGTTTCCTAGCATCTGCTTCTAGTACAGAAAGACTTGTGTTTTGGCTTCAACACTCACTCAGGTGTAGTTTAGAAGGGACATCCTGAGTCACGCAGTGATCACATCGGTACACATCGGGTTTTATGGTTGACTAGCGGCTAGCATGTGACCTGGCTTCAATTCCCAGTTCCTAGACAGAGAACCAGTCCTCAACCAGAGGGCTGTGCGCTAGCGAGTGCATCTAAATATAACTATATTTATCGTAAACTGTAAGCTGTGTTGTAATGGTGAAAGTGCAGTGCAGATCTTGGCAACACAGGAAAAACCATCTGTCACATAATATGATGTGTCCATCCAGCCATCCATCCATCCATCCATCCATCTAGGAACCTCTGTAGTGGAGGCCAAGGATGACCATTATACAGTATTTATTCCCCTTTTTACAAGCGTGGTAGGACCTCAGGTCAACATTCACACACTATGGGCAATTTGGACACGCCAGTTAGCCTAATCTGCCTGTCTTTGGACAGGTCTGTGGAAGGAAAGCCACTAATTTGGGGGGGAAACATGCAAAATGGAGGTGCAAGTAGGTGCAAGGTGCAAAATGAACCCTGGAGGTGCCAGGCGACAGTGCTAACCGAGCTTCCATAATATGATGCGTCAATGACCCAAATGTACAAAACTCATATACAACAAATAAATGTAATTAAATGCTCTTAATTTGTGGGTTCACCAGGACCTCCAGCAACCAAAGGAAAATAAAAAGTGGTTTCTCCTGGAAATGGAGGCACATGCTGGCACATTCTGGGCTGCTAGGAGGGAGAATTGGTCTTCTTTGAATTTTTTGGTACCATGGACTCCCAAGTACTAATATGGACTTACATAATGCAGACCCGAGCCTCTGGGATAATCACATATTACTGAGGAACTGTAATACATTTTTCAGGAGCAGCAGAACCAGGGTTTCTTGTCCAGTTTTGATATACAGAAGTCATGTCAAAGTGCGCATCATTTCCAGAAACAAACAAACAAAACAAAAAAAAAAAACACATTTCTATAATTTTACATAAAGAACATAATATTCATGTGTGTTGTTTTGGGGAAAGGCCAGTATATGCTTGTTGAAAACGTATGTATACATTATGCTGCAATTATTATAATTTTTGCATGTGCAGTCATGCTCAAAAGTTAGTACACCCTCTTTTAATTCAACGTTTTTATTACAAATCATCTGATTGTAGCGGGTCTCAGTATTAGGCAGAGGTTAATAATACAGCCTTAAAAAACCAAATACCTTTTTCTCATCGTGCCATTATTTATTTAACAAAAGGAAGCCAAGAAGAAGAAAAATGTGGACAGTATAAAATAAAAATGGTATATCTTTTAAGGGAATACAAGGATTACATGTTGTCTGTCTTTTGGCTGCTCCTTTCAAGAGGTCGCCACAGCAGGGCATCTGATCCGCTCACAACTTCCTGATGCAACCCTCCCATTTTATCTGTGCTTGGGACTAGCACTGCATCCAGGGGCTGTTGTTTTTGCATTTGGTGGGAATTGCAAGAAACCTACCACTCAGCCACCAATGTTCAATTATATGCATTGCATGAAACTCATAAGATGTAATTTTATGCAAATTGATGCATATTAAAATAGTTTAAAACTTTGAAATGTGCTATCACTGAAAGATATTAACTGTGTTTCAACCCTATCTTTCATTATTTTCCTATAACAGCAAATCCCATGTTTTCTTCCTTTCATAATGCATACCAAATTAGAATAAAATAAAGAGTGTGAACAGATTTGTTTAAAGTGCATAATTATATGAGTGCTTGATTAAACAACTGGGATTTCACCAATTAGCAACCAAATAATCTGAACCAAAGTTGGGCTGAACATTTTCAGCTAACTGCACATGCTGGAATGAGAAGCAGCGCAGAACAGGGCAGTCAGCATGTGTGGGTGGTCGAAGGAGTTCTGCGAGGTCAAATCCCAAACCGGCCAAAAAAAAAAAAAAAAAAAGAAGCCTTTTTGAGGCACAGTTGAAAAGGATTTGTGATACATCACACAATGCTTCGGAGGTCAAATAGCATATAAAGAACTTTTTGTAGAAAGGGAGGAGTACAATAAGGATGACTCATTTGCGGTCTAATTAAATTTATCGGACTAAGTTGCGCCGGGTGACAGAAAACGCTCTCTTATGAAGAACTGTAACGAGGCAACCCAGCCGCGCCAAGGCACGATCCAGAGGTTTATGTTTGTCGAGGCCGATGGAAGTTTGCTGTGATGCTGTTTGCAGTAATGATGTAATAAAAGTGATGACTAGTTCAATAAGTGTATGGTGGAGGCAGAAAAAGAAATGAATGTGTTTAAATAAGGAAAAAGTAAGAAGTCTACATGTGTAAAAGATAAATGCTTATTCAACGACTTTTGAATTCCCAAATCTATTTGGCCAGATGGTGTTAGATAGGTTCTATTTATTTATTTGTTTTTAGGTTTTAAAGATTAAGTTAAACAGTAAGAGAGGGTTTGTTAGTAACTGACAATGTCTCATTCCAAATACAATTGGCAAAAATACATTGAAAAATGCTTGTGGAATAAAACGAATAAAACACTTCAGAATGTGTATTTGGGTGGGAAAAAAAAAAGTTTGTTACTCAATAGTAAATTCTTATGTGACTCTAAAATAAGTGCTTCATTATTTCAGTGTATGTCAGATTTTCTGAATTGAGCCATCATTATAAATGCAAAACATCATTAATACTATAATAATAATAATAATAATAATAATAATAATAATAATAATGCACAAACAGTAAACAAAAAAATATCAAGTATTACAAAAAACTTAATTATTATTAATTATTATGGAAATGTATTCAGCCACATTGGTCAAATTCTGCTTAAGAAATATTAATAACAACAGGTTCGAGACTGACTTCAACCTTTTCCATGCTTAATCTTGTACTCGGAGGCTACAATGCTTTAATAACGCAAAGCTGAGCCTGTCACTGTTTATTCCGATCCACATCGTATTCTGTCACCAAGTCATTCATAAGCAGGTCTGAAAAAGTGAGCATCTCTCCTGCTATCCCATGATGCACTGCTCTGGGGTAATATCAGAACTCCTGTAAAGCACTTTCTTATCGGTTGTAAGATAAATGTACTGCATATACTGAAAAATGTTTCGCTCACGTGAACTTTTAAGTCAAGGACAGATTTCAGCATGAAAATTATTAATAAACTAAAATATTCATTCACATATAATCTAATTTATACTAATATATTTCAATTTCTGTATATTTTAAATGCTTTTAATTAGTTGTTTGAGAAACAAAAGACGACTAGGTGTGTAATTGTTTTGGTTGAAATTGTGCTGATTATTTGATATTTATAAACATCAGAAATTTTACAAATATTATAGACGTTTGGTTAAAAAGTGTATAGTACATGATAACTTGTTTAGGTTTGCTTGGACGTTTGCTGATTCTTCCTCCAGTCTAATCATCTCCATCAGTGCACGACATCATCCTTCTGCTGTCGCCCCCCCCCGTGCTTTGGATCAGTGCAGGCTGTTTGGTCTAGACGTCTTCCCTTTCAGCACTGAGCATTGTGAAGGAACAGTTTAAAAGATATAACTGCGACAACAAGTCCAGAGAGCATGTGATGACCTGCAGTCGCCGAACTCTTGGCACACACACTTTTGGCAGGAGGTCGGACTGATTTCAGCTTAGGGGGAGGCACGATCGTGCCCTGGACCTGAGGAGAGGGAACGGAAGAGACGTCAGCTTTGGCATCTTAAATTTTACACAACTATGTCCATGTGTGTGGCAGCTGTGCTCCTGGTATGAATGTTCAGCCAGAAATAACACAAGGATCATAACAGTTCTGAAAGTGGGACGGCCACAAGGGGGTGCTAAGAGGGCAGGGAAATCTCAGAAGGTGTAGCTCTACTTTTATCATTTCGAAATCTTTTCAAATTATAAGTCTAAAATGTAGTTTGTGTTTCACTCACTCACCATCTCTACCGCTTTATCCTGTATTGGACAGTGGGAGGAAACCGGAGTACCCGAAGGAAACCCACCAAGCACGGGTGGCCGGGAATAATAATAATAATACATTTATTTCAGCTATTCGATGGTTGAAAAAATATTCTACCTTCCAAATTTTTACCCCACTATTGAAGAATAAAATAATAAATGCTTGATAATCTTAAATGTTTGTATCTCTATCTATTACAATTCATTTTCTATATAAAACATATATAATAATAATATGTCTATTTACATACTGTACTGTATAAGCAAACAAGGAACTAAATACAGACCACCATTTATTATTATTATTTACCATATTATTTATTATTTCTTCGTTTTCTTAATTATGTGTTAATTTTTTTTACAATGTGTTTTATATAATAAATAAAAATGCATATAAATAAATAAATAAATGCCTGAGGCCCAATATTTATGTATTTGCTTGCATATTTATTTATTCTAATGTATTTTCAATTATTTACATAAAAATTATAAATATCATATAAAATATAATAAACAAATAACATGTTTACGTTTAAATTTAATACACTTTTAAGCATAAATTTAATTAATAAAAAACAAACTCAATAAGCACCACTATTTAATATGTATTAATAATAATGTATTTTTATTTACTTATGTTTCATATAATAAATAAAAAACAGGCAAACGATCAAACTGAATAAGGTGCACTATTAATTATTTCATTACTTAATTTCAATATATTTTATGCAGTAAATAGAAATGAGGACCACTATGTACTTATTAGTTTAATTACTCTCTCTCTCTCCCCCTCCTTCTCTCTTTCAATTCAACCACATATTTGTGCACCATAATTTGCATTTGCATGTCCCTTGTGGCTAAAGTGACTATAAAGACAACCGCAGCTTGGGCAAAAGATGTCCTCGGTTAAAAGAAACATGATCGTACTAAACTATTAAAACAGAACAAAAGCATGCGGTTAACAGAGAACCCCGCCCGTTTGTTGTTTTTCTTTCCCCCCCCCCACTTACCAGCCACTCATCATAACCCAGCTTGGAGCAGCGCACGTTGATTGGGAGATTCAGCACAACTTCGTTGAAGTCCTTTCCTCTCTTCTTTGTCCATCGGAACTTGTCCATGGCTTCGGTAAAGGAAAGGTTGCTGTATTTCTTCGGACTTTTGATCAGAAAAGGCCAGACCCTGCACAGAGACGCCCTGTTAATGGGCTTCTTATGGGGTAAGGTGTCGAAAAAAGGCATACGTGTGCCAAAACATTCGTACATATTGGCCTAAGGTTGTGCAGAAATTGTGGTTACAATATGCAGTGTGTGTTCTCATGCGAGAATTAGTACACACACGTTTTTTGTTTTTTTTTGACAGCTACCCTACCACATAGTTTCTAATAATCCTTCATATATATTCTAATGAGAATATTAAAGGGTAAATACTGGTGCGCTATTATGTTGCTGCATTATTTTTTCTGCCATCGTACTGTACGAGTCTACTTGCGTCCGTAGAGTTAAGAATCACTCAGGAGGGTTGTGTTGATCAGTGGTGGGTGCTGTACAGCACTTTCTAAAGAAATGGCAATATGTTAGAACAAGCACTAACGTCCGAAAAAAAGAAAAAAAAAGTGTTGCACTATATGATTCTATGTTTTTACAAAAGTAAACAAACTAAAAGCTTGAAAATGTTTTTGCTCCCTCTACTGTATATACACTAATAGTTCAAGCTCCTTACATGCAGTGTGTCTCATGGCAGTAGACGGGGGAAGTAAACACAGCGGAGCCTGTCAGATGGTTTCCATTTCAAAGCCCCCTACTACTCGTGCAGTCCTGTGCGCGCACACACACACACACACACACATGCACATGCTCGCTGACATGCACATACTGATTGTCTGTTTCCTTTTTATTCTATGGTTCATTCATTAGTGATTAGTATCTATACAAGCGTGTATAAATAAGGTGTACTTACTACTATACTATACTAATATGGCTTTGTCTGTTTTCAGCTTTGTGGCTTCGGTACTCCCATCTGATTTTCTGCTCTCGCGTGTTAATTAGCACCAGACGCAGGACGATTTTTACAAGAGTGTCGTCTTTCACTACAGAGGCACATTGCGAACAATCTCTCCCTTCTCGCACATGACCGCGTACAGTAAGTGCAGACGGAATACGACATCTATTGAACATACTGTAAATATGTAAATACATAAGGCCCAACAAAAGTGACTCATCTTACCGACTCCACTAACACACATTTAAGAGGAATAAAAAGGGGGTAAGAATAGAGCGAGTTGTGGAATTTGTATTTGTAAGAGCATCTGTGACTAACACAGACCTCGACGTGTGCAAGCCAATTAATGTTGCTTTCAAACAGCTATTACAGGGACACAGACTGCCTAAGGGGCACATGTGAAAAAAACAAACAAACAAAAAAAAAAAACAACAACGTAAATTGCACAAAGGAGCATCTACCCGGTACATCATCGCATCTGTTCAAAGGTACTGTAGGTTATCCTTAAAAGCACCAAATTTTTCAGCCATTAGGGAGCTTCAGCATGTCTCCTCGCATGTAGGGTAACGCTATAAGGCACTGTAATACAGGTCCCCGACTTACGAACAAGGTCCATCCCGGGAGCACGTCCGTAAGTCCAATTTGTTCTTAAGCCTGATAAATTGAGTCTTATACGCCTTTGACATATATACGATGTAAATCGTACCAATCCACTGGACTAAATCTGTCCCCTTTTCCCCACACTGCCACCATGTGGCCAAAAACCATAATCGTGCCTACGGAAATGAATCTCACACAAACGTAACAGTGTCGTCTCTGCGCCGTTCCTCTGTATTGGACTGTGAACTCAGTTTTGTTGACGGCTTTACAGGACAGACATTTTCTGTCGTCGTGCTTCCGGGACTGATTAATTGAAACCGGTGGGGCCGACTCATTTCTCCTGCACCCCCCACACGCGCACACACACATACAATATACCGGACTTTGGACATTAATTGTAAACACTGTGGTGCACTGAGGTGTCCATTCCGTGATTGAACCCGAAGTTGAACCACGGTCCGTTCGTATCAGTTACCTGTACATATTTTTCACTCCATGTTTCTTCCACATACATGGACAGCCTAGACACAATTCAATTGCATTTTCTTGTGCACAACAGCATATACGCCAGTTTTCTTAAATGTAGGGAAAGCCTAAAGGGCACTCCATCACAATGTCCACTGGAAGGGCACCCTAGAGGGAACTTCATCATGCTTTTTTTTTTTTTTTCACATGTTGGAGCATCCTATTTTTTTTGTGCATGGCAGACTATACTCATGTTCCCTTAAATGTAGGGGCACTCCATCAAATATTGTGAGAGGGTGCTTTATCATGCTTTCTCACACGTCGGCGTAGCACAGAAGCCAATTTATTGCATTTTTTGGGCGTATAACAGCACATCATGATGTTACCTTAGATGTAGTGGTACCCACTGGATCACTTATTCCCCATAGAAAGGACACCCTAGAGGGTACTCCTTCATGTTTTCTCACATGTGGAGGTAGCATACAGTACGTACGTAGATGGCAATTTGTTGCGTTTTGTATTTCACATAATGTAGCGGCACATCAGCATATTTTCCTGAATTTAAACTCTAGAGGACATGGCACGGCATCACCATGAATGCAAGCCATCCTATATGGCGACAAATCTCATTTTCATGACTAAGTGCCTCTATTAGCGAACTTCAACATGTTTCCTCACAGGTCAGGTTATCCTAAAAGGCACTGCAATACATACTGTATGTTTCATTGCCATTTTTTTTTTTTTTGGCTAAAAAGAACAATGCATTTGTGTTTCATTACACTAAACAGCACTCTCTCTCTCAGGTCAGCCCATCTTCTCACACGTACTGTAGGGTCGTTATGTTTCCTTACATATATGGAAACCCTTTAGGGCACTGCATGTTACATGTTATCCATTGGTGTTTTGTCACAGCCCTGAGGCCAATCAATTGCATTTTCATGCAGGTAACTACGGTGGCCGTGGAGTGCAAAACAAATTAACAAAACCGAAAACTAAATAACATTCAAAAACAATATAACAAATTCAAAACCAAATTAACAAATCCGAAAACAAAATAACAAAACCCGAAACTAAGTGTTAATTTGGTTTTGAATTTGTTATTTTGTTTTGGGTTTTGTTAATTTGTATTGCACCTCGCGGCCAGTCAGATACGAACCGGAAAAGGTAGGTATAGTTTGCGAATTAAATTCTTACCGCTGATTGGACGAGACTCCTGTCACTCAATATAAACAGGAAGTAGGAAAGTGTGTCTCTAACTTTGTTTCTTGTGTGTTCTGCCTCATTTTAAAACCATTTTTTTTATGCTGTGTTTTTGCCGTGATATGCTGATGACATATCACGGTATAAAGATGAGTTTGCGAACTGCAAAATTGTGTCTCTTTTAAAAGCAAAAGATTTTTTTCCACAAGAACTGCAAAAATTTGGCAGAACGGCATATTTGAAACCACAATAAGGACAGGACATGTTTGCACATTCATACACACACGAATCTCCCGCCGCTACAGTACTTCCTGTATATCTTGAGTGACAGATGTCTCGTCCAATCGAATTTCATTCGCAAACTATACCTACCTTTTCCGGTTCGTTTCTGAACGGCCGAGAGGTGCAAACCAAATTAACAAAACCCAAAACTAAATAGCAAATTCAAAACTAAAATAACAAAATGAAAACTAAATAACAAATTCAAAATTAAAATATCAAAACAAAATAACAAATTAGTTTTGGGTTTTGTTATTTTGTTTTGGGTTTTGTTATTTTGTTTTTGAATGTTTTATTTTGTTTTGGGTTTTGTTATTTTGTTTTTGAATGTTTTATTTTGTTTTGCGTTTTGTTATTGTGGTTTTTAATTTGTTATTTTGTTTTCATTTTGTTAACTTGTTTTGCACTTCTCGGCCACCGTAGGTAACAGTACATCATCATGATTCCTTGTACAGTATAATGGAGAATCCTATAGGGCACTGCATCACTGCTCTGTACTGGAAGGGCACCACTGAGGGTCCGTTTTATCTACTTACGTAAGAGGGCTATGAATTTCCTTGACTCCGATGAATTGGAGCTGGCCGGTGATCTCAGGAAGGCTCTCGCACCTGGTCAGGTTGATTCGAGGGTAATACAGCAGGTACGACAAGCACATTTCATCCCTGGTGCTCAAGCCACCCTGCGGAAAGACAAGTTCCTTACAAATACATAGCAAACTTATGGATTAGATAAGTTCTAAGGTGGTACAAATGGGAAGCTTTTGGGAGGCAAATATTATTTCATTCATTACGTTCTTTGAATATAATGTAACTGCCTATTAATATAATTACAACAACAATAACAATAACAATAACAATAATAATAATAATAATAATAATTTGCTGTAGAGGTTGGGTTTGCGAAAAAAAAAATCAAGCCATGCAGTATAGATATATAATTTATAATATAACTTAACAACATGCATATTATTGCACGTTAGTGCTTCAGACATAACCGCCAACAGAGAAGCCACTAGAACAATAGATGATAGTTGGTCAGTCAGTAAACTTACCCATGTCATATTCGTCCTGCTTTTAGTGTTATATATGCATTCAGTGATTAACGAGTCCCCCTGGAAGCAGGAAAAAAAAAAAAAAAAACACGATCAACAAAACCATCATGATACTACTGTATATACCGCAGGTCTGTGAAGATACTCAGTCTGAGGTTCTCTGGAAGTTGAATCATCTCAACTGGACACTTCACTACACACCCAGGCAGCTGCTTCAGTCTAAGGAAAGTTGGTAACGGGGCGATTCTACATCGGATTTTGTAAAAATATCGGGGTACACAGGGAGGACCATGAGCCAGTCCGGGGGGCCAATGGGAAATCAAACTGAATTAGAAACACATAATAGCTTAGAAAGCATTAAGCATGATTTCCTAAATCTTGAGCAATGCCCTGTGCCCTAATACAGGTGGTATTAAGTTAAATGTGGCACTTCCACAAGAAATCTTAGAATTTAGCATTTTTGGGAAAAGGTTTTTGTACATTTACGCGAATAAATAATCAGACAAACATGCTATCAGGGCGATATAAAATTTTTTTAAAAACTTGTTGAGATGCATATTATTGCCCGTCCTATTGAGTCCTGGTGCGCGTCTCTCTCCTCTGTTTTCAAAGTGATTTCCCTGAGTGAGTGACGCGGCTCTGAGTGTGTACTGCGAGTGATCCATGGCACTCAGATCCATGACGTTTGGGATTGTAAGATTAAAAGTACATTTGCCAAATAATGTTGGGGAGAGCCAATCATATTTCAGGGGGAGGGACGATGCCAGCCTGCCCCGCCCCCCCCCAGGACCGGCCCTGGTTGGTAAGTTCCTCGGATTTGAGTCCTCCAAGGTCAAAGGATCCAGTCCTGTCTGAAAAGCCTCGTTACATGAACCATGGAGGAGGTAAGCGAAGGAGTGGGGGTTGTTAGATAGAGGGTGGTGAGATTGAAGAAGCGCATTGTAGTGCAACGTACTGTATCGAGCTAACAAGAACATCCAGACATCATGGTATAGATGTATGAGCTATTAAAATGCATTTAAAATGGAGATTACATACAGGAGGCCATTTATAACTATGTACAGTAATTATCTACTTGCAGTATTACAGATCAGCTGAGGCAGAGTGAATACGCACATTAAGGGGGGGGGGGGTGATGGATGGAGAGAGAGAGAGAGAGAGATGTACTTTTAATACTTGGTGAATTTTTTTTCACTTTTACTCAAGTGCGTACTGAAGGTAACTTGAGGACTTCTACTTAATGTAATGTAATATTTGCCCTAGGGAATGTCAACTTTTTTTTTTTTTTCTAAAGTATAGGAGTTTGTGTACTTTGCCCACCTCTGGACTTAAGGAGATTAAAATACTACATGCGTAAATCAGAATACCAACAGGCAAAAGCTGGCGCTCAGGGTTCAGCGGCTGGAACTCCTGGAAGTTGAAGTCGAAGTGCTCGTCTGAGGAAAGAGGTGGAAGCTCGACCTGCCGACGGAAATGCCTGGTCCTGATGGCTCTGCCGGCCAGGTGAGCATGGAGCAGCACTGCAAACACCTGAATGCCCCCGGGCATCTCACTCTCCAGAGACTGAGGAAAGACAAAGAGAGAGGTCACGACTATTGTGGAAAATACTGTCCTGTACACCAACAGGTGAAAAGAGCGGTACGCTTTCATCCTGTACCGTACCTCCTGCAGACACTCCTGCATGCAGTGGCCCTCGGTGACGTAGTTCTGCACCCCGGGAGGCAGCATGTGGTAAAGGCTGACCCACACCCCCGTCTCGATCACCCCTGCATCGTAACTCCGCAGCTTCGGGGTGTAAAAGAGACGGAGACCCGAGCTGTCCACTATTTCTGAATGGAAGACAAAAGCAAAAATTGATTTCTTTGTAATAGAAGAAAGTTAAAGCCATTCACACGCTGGATGTCTATTATGGTTTTCCTATTCAGTCCACTTATAAATTTGGACCATTTGGACGTCCATGTCACAGGAAAATCCAAATGTTGCTTTACTTCAGCAGTCTACTCTGGTCCTAAGCTAAAAAACATCCTTAGCCTGAATACAGAGTCTAAATTAGACCATGCTGGCATACAGTATATCCAGTTCCCCCTGAGGTCATTTCAAATTCTATACAAACATTAAGGCCACTGCAGGGTTTTTTTTTTTGTTCCCCCCTCCAGGATCCTTAAAATACATTTCAGCTAAGAAGTACAGAAATCTCATTGCTTCCTGGATTTTACCTCAGCCATCAGCTCGTGACCAGGAAATAAATCAAAAATAGATCGGATGTTAAGATGAGCTCCCAGGAACAGAGCGGAATTTTGCATGAGAGCCTTTTCGAGTTGTAAAAAAGAAACTTTTTTTGTTTTTGGGAGGTGGGGGGGGGGGGGGTTGGGTGGGGTTGTCGGTTACATAGATTCAGTCATGTATCGAGATTCTTTTGTGTGACATTTTTTAAATTACTTTTAAATGTACACATGTTTACATTTAAGGTGATAAAAAAAGGTGGTTGCTGTTCCTCTATAATCCTGCAGATGGTGCTGTTTAAAAAAAATAAAAATAAAAATCAATGACTGTCAGGCAGCTCAGCATCCTTTGTGGTAAAACAATTACAAATCAAAGCAGATCACGATACTTAAAGAATCACACTACGAATAAAATCGGGATTAAGATATCGTGATGGTACCATATCAGATGATCCCTTGTGATTCATATCTCTACAAACAATCTTCTGGGAAACTTCTTTCCAAAATTTGGTATACTGTTTTAAGTACGAGTGCTCATGAGAACTAATTTTCTCAAAAGTCTTATGTCGTTTTGGAGTGGGGCCAGGAAATGCTTATCCCCGAGATGTTTCTTCAGAAGTTCTCCCATCCTCGTGCATACAGTACGTTCTCCGCATCCTTGGAAGGAGGAACCAAGCAGCCAGGAAGGAAGGTGAATAATGGATCGATTTCTTTTTTTTTTTATGTACGACTTTAGAAAACGGAAGCACTATAGGTTTCCTAGTGGGATCTTGTGTATGTTTTCTCCATGCGCCAACCACCAACCAAGGTTCCAAGAAACATCATTAACAATTGGACTAGAAAATCAGTCACATGCTCTCTTAGTGGTCCTAATGGGCAGTGCTTATTACTAACCCAGTCTTCTACCACCGACATGCTTTAATAAAGTACAGTATAGTGGTAACGGTGGTCTACTTCTCTGTAAAGCCGCGTTGTCGTAATGGACCTCCAACAGCACGTAAACTGGATCTGCTGCTGTTCCTATTGACATTCCCACATGCGGAGGATAGGTGAAGCCCTGCAACAGAAATATCCATCTCTGATTATTTAGTATTTTTACATATTCAATGGCAAGAATCAAAGAAAGCTCATTGTGTAATGGTTCCTGCTGCTTTAAAGGATTTTTAATACAATACACTGTTTTTGTCAAATTTAGAAATTTACTGAATGTCCCGTCATGGTGTGCTAGCTGTCCAATTTGTGTGTGTGGGCTGAAAAAAAAAAAAAAAAAACCCGAAACAATCTGGTGTTCATACACAGCCCTGGCTCTGGAAATGGAAACAAATAAAGCGGTGAAAGACTAAACCACATAACATTATTTCAGCCAATCAGGAAGAGGAGGTGTTTGTGCTTGAAGACATTTCACATTAATATTAGTCAGCTTAGCCCAGATGTTAGTGCTTTCGGAAATATGTCTATTGGGTGTTGGGTTCGAATCTCAACATTCTTGCTCCATGTTTTGCTCAATCCCCCATTAATGTGACATGAACTAATATTCTGCAAACTAAACAAGAGCAGTATGTTGTGGTGTATGATTATTAATATGAGGTAATAATCATAGACGGGACATTCTCACCTCGCCCCCAATGGCCCATGCGAAAATCACAGCCTGGCATGTCATGAAGGAGTCGGGCATGTTGGGATGGAAGCACTCGTGTCCCACTTCCAGCTCGCTCTCGTTCAGGTTGCTGTCGCACTGATACAGCAGGATGTGGTGGACCAGATTCTCGTGGCCTTCCTGGATCAGTGGCTCGATCTGCAACCGGACCAAAGTCGAACCTTTCAACCAGTCTCAAAAGGAATCCCATCATCTTTTGGGTTACAATATATAGTAACATTTGTTGATGTGTAAGCCCCCCCCCTCCCCCCAACTCCACCACCACCAAAAAAAAAAAAGGCAAGAAAGTCTTCATACCACTGGGATGAGGAATTAGGACGGTTCGATTCATTTCCTTTGAAAACCATGAGTGGAAGGAGCCTCCAGCGTCTCTACACACGCTACAGTGCCACATTCAAGTCCCTTTTACATAATTGAGTGTGTGTGTGTGTGTGTGTGTGTGTTGGTGTGTTTCACAAAGGACAAGGCCAGCTGGGTGGTATCTGGGATAAGGGATTTTGGACCGAGTCTCCCCCCACACAGTAGGGTTTCTTTTCTGTCGCAGCAGGAACTCTAAATATAAGCATTTCTCAACTGGAGGATCTGTGTTTCTTTCCTGAGGGTTACCATACAGAGCCGCGCAGCTCAAGGCCCGACAGTGGCCCGAATAAATATGCAAAAGCGTCTCTCTTCCTTTCTTGTCTCTTCTTTTCATCTTATTTACACGCAAGGCAAAACATGTCAGTTTGTGGCTTTAAACAACTGGATTCCTTTGAAAGAGATACACATCAAAGAGAAGAAACCGCTGGAATCCATCCAAGACGTTTTGTTCGGCTCTTAAAGTCCGAATTACTTTATGTTTATTGATTTGATGTGATCACTGCATCTATTCGAAGGCTTAGCTATGAATTTTAGCAAATGCGTTATAATACATATGAGGGGTGTTCGAGTCAATCCAGGACTTTTGATTATGCAGAATAACAGGACACATTTACAGTACCAGAGTAAAAACAGCCTTTATTTCTCTAGATACAGTCATCCCCTCCCACGCTAATGCACTCATGCCAGTGTTTCACTAGTGCTTGGACACCATCAAGGTAGAAAGTTTTCTGTTATTCACAATCAAAAGTCCTGGTTTGATTTGAACGCCACTTGCAGCGTATAATACTGTATGTACGTGGTATAACTTCTTGGACGGATGAGCCGTAAATGGACATGGAATTATTTTTTCCATTTGTCCCTCAATTTGATGGTGATCTTTAAATGGTGACCAGCCCGAACGAAGATATCTACCCGGGTTTGAGTTTCTAGTAGTTAGATTTTATTCTTGTAGATCTACTGTATATTCTGTTTTCATTTTTTAATACTTTTTAAAATTAATTTTCCGTTGATCTATAGGCGTAATTATGTGTTCTTTGTTCTTAATATTCTGTTTTACCTAATGTTTATGTATTTCTTCATTTTCTTAATTTCATGAAATTTCATGAAATTTTAACTGGTTTGTTTTAACAGTTTGTGTTGATTTTATAATTTTCTATTTGTTATGTAAAGCGCTTTGGTCATCTTGAAGTTGTTAGTAAGTGCTTAATAAATAAATAATTAATAAATGATTTGATAGTAAATAAAGTCTGAGATGGATTGGCACCCTGTCCAGCGTGTACCCCACCTCATGCCCCAAGTCTCCTGGGGGAGGGGCTCCAGGCCCCCCCGCGACCCTGAATACATGATAAAGCGATATAGACGATGAGTGAGTGTGAGTGAGTAAATAAAGTTGTTAATAAATAAATAAATAAATATTATTTATTCAATGATTGATTGATTGATTGATTGATATGACACCGGTCATATAAATTGCAAACGGTGGTAGAGTAACTCATTCTTTTTCACAAAGGAACTACCCAACGTAGTCTCCATTAAAAGCCAAGCACGTGCACTATCGCTGAACCCAGCTCTTGAGTCAGTTGATGGTCTCCCACTGTAACACACAATGTTTATGGAGATGACACCATCGGCAAGCAATGTGCACAGATCAACAAGGAAGCTTAAAGAAGGAAAAAAAAAATAGGAAGACAAACTACGCAGTGGGAGAACATCAACTTTGACACGGGATTTTCAGAGAGGATTCGAGATTTGGGTTCAACGATGGTGCAGTTGCATGACTTGTACTGAAGACTACGTCGAGTTGTACAGTACTTTTGTACCGTGCAAGATTTCTTCTACCAAATTTGAACGACCTACTGTATGTCGGTTAATAGAAAAGTTATGGACACTTTTGCATTACATCCTCTGGTGTATTTGGCTTCTCTTACCATCAGTGGGTGGGGCTTGAATTCCAAGGTAGTAATCTACCTTTAAAAATGTGTTTA